>CAJUYI010000239.1:109539-122818 GCA_910591695.1 Galerucella pusilla | reverse complement strand
TGGAACAGTCAGACGTTCTTCATTTGGGCACTGTAGGAAATGGATTCGAGTCAAATATTAGCCGAAAAGTGATTAAAAATTGACCCTGTTAATTCCACATTAAAAACTTTCACTGTATGTTGATTGTTATTCAAAAAAATGCTATAGGAGATTGGAAAATGCGAAACATTCAGACGTTTTTTATTTGGGCACTATAGGAAATGGATTCGAGTCAATAATTAGTCAAAAAGTTATTAAAAATTAACCCTGTTAATTCCACTTAAAAAACTCTCCCTGTATGTTGATGTATGATGCAGTACAATGAAAACTCTTCAAAAAGTGGAAGATATTTTGGTTTTGAAGCCAAGAAAATGGTATAGGAGATTGAAAGCTGAGAAGAATTTAGACGTTCTTCATTTGGGCACTGTAGGAAATGGATTCGAGTCAAATATTAGTCAAAAAGTGATTTAAAATTGACCCGGTTAGTTCCTCTTAAAAAACTTTCCCTGTATGTTGATGTATGATGCAGTACAATGAAAACTCTTCATTTGAGTACGATACGAGATGGGTTTGTGTCTATCAGTCAAAAAGTGGAAGATATTTTGGTTTTGAAGCAAAAAATACGATATTTGGTGTTCCAAAAAAAATCCTCGGCAAATAGCAGAACGTTTACCTATTTTTGGTAACCGATATCCAACACTGTTAGTTCCACATTAAAAGCTTCCCTTGTATGTTAATTAAATTTAAGAAAATGGTATAGGACATTAAAAACTGCTCAAAATTTAGGCATTTTTCATTACGAGATGGGTCAGAGTCTAATTCAAGTCAAACAGTCCCCCATTCCACAAAATAAGTAATAAAATGTCTCTGAATTCAATAAAAACAAAACGAAACTGAAATAAAAATACAAAAAACATTGTGGGTTTAATTTCCCAATAAGAGTATTTGGTTTATTCCAACCAAAATTACATATTTAATCACCGATATCTATGAACCCTGTAGGTTCCACTTTAAAAACTCTCCCTGTAGGTTGATTTAAACGGAAATATTTTCAAATATTGCTAATATGTGTATCAATCGATAATTTAGCGCGGTTCCAAAAAAAAGTCAAATCAATTTTGACATTTCTTGCTAATTACGATTTCGCTGCAACAACATGGACGATAAACAGTTTCCGCTTGTATAAACACTTTGTAAAATTAAAAAAAGAAATGGCCGCGTCATACCGAGCCCGTTACTCATCCTCTCCTGGCATTTTTCCATTCAGATTCCTCTTGAAAATATTTGATGAGCGTTCACAGAGTCCGTTACTTAAATTTAAAATTTTTTTTGTCTTTTTCGCATCATTTCTTTGCATATTTCTATTTTTTTTCTTTTTCAAATATTCTGAGGGCACTTTGTTAACTTTTCCCGCACTCACGTTGAATTCACAACAGTTTTTATATATATAGTATATAATTAAATATGTATAATATATATAATATAAACAATTGTATAAATTTTTTTAACTAAGAGTTTATGTGTTTTCGACCCATCACTCGTTGAGTTCCTCTTAATTATCGTATATTTATAATTTTTTTAAATTTAATAATGTTCTCTTTATATTTATGCCACTATCACCGGCACTTTAGTTTATCGCTAATCTTCAGTATCTTGATCCGACCCCGACGATTCGTCATCGTTTTCTTTCAATTGACAGAAAAACGACGTTAGCTGCTTGAGGGCCACACCTGAAAACAAAACATTAACGTTCAATTCCAATAACACGCTTTACTAATATAGGATTTTTACGATAAAAATACGATGATGTCATTTTTAGGTACTTTCCTTCCTGCTTATCAGAATAAATATTAATTTACCAACCGTAAATACGATTTATCCTAACAGCCAGGGCAATTTACAGCTAACGGGTTGGCAAAACTTCAAGATCAACTGTCAGATCCACTTTTAAAATCCCCCAGTTTGTTTTGACGTTTATTGACATTCGATCATCGTCTAATATTTACAAGTTTTTTGGTCCTTTTAAATTAATTGTTTCTTCAAGATTAACAAAACATTTAATATAACTAACATAACTAATTATTTAGGCAAATCTGCAGTGTGTAGTAGTGAACAGTAAATGTCTAGAGATGGTAAAATCTTTATTAAGCTATTTTTAACGAGAATGCCGAATTGGGAGCCCGCTTCTCCCGTAATAGTATTCATTATTATTAATATTATTGTTACACATTTAAATGTAAATGTTTTTAATGTTAGGTTAGGTAAGACTTTTCTTGTTTTCGTTGAGTAAAGAAAAAAACTACATCTTGGCAACATCACAATATTTTTATTTGCAACGTCATCGTCCTTTTATCGTAAATAAACTATACTTAATTGTTTATAACTTTTGAAAATACGTTCAGAACAAAAAATGACAAATTAACGTAAACATCAAAAAATACAGCACCTACTGTGAAAGGCTTATTCCAAAAGGTTGAAAAAGACTGACTAATGGTAGAGAAAGTATGAGTAAAATTTTACAAGCGGTTCTCGGCGCAAAATAAAAACTAAGTAAGGTTTGTGATAAAAAAAAGAGATGTCGAGGAGGCTCAGACGACCTCGGACGTACACACAGGGAAAATGCACCTAGAGTCTCAAGATGATCTCAAGACAGTAGGCGACTCCAAGGATGAAAAAGGTGGTGTTGTCTTAGTTTACTGCTGTAAGAGACGTAAGTAATATTATTCGCATTTAGTTTTCGTTAAGTAAAGAAAAAAACTACAGCTTGGCAACATCACAATATTTTGTTTTGCAACGTCAACGTCTCTTTATCGTAAATACAGTATGCGAAAAGTCTATCGAGTCCATTCCATTTACACAAGTACGATAAGGAAAATATGAGAAAAACTGCTTGAAAGAGAGAGAAGAATAATTGTGGGCGTATCTAGTTCATCCGAGGCTGGAAGAATGACGAGAGCTGAATGGATGAACTAGATACGACCACAATTATTCTTCTCTCTCTTTCAAGCAGTTTTTCTCACATTTCCCTTGTCGTACTTGTGTAAATGGAATGGACTCGATAGACTTTTCGCGTGCTGTATAAAAATTTTTTACAGGAAACTACAATAAAGTAAATAAAGTATCCAAATTTGTCTGAATGTGTATCTCTTCCGGTTTTGGACGTGCTGTGTTTTACAGTCCCGTGTATAGCTTGGCAAGTTTATCTGAAGCTACGGGACATCGGTAAGAGGCGAGGAAAATACCAACGCCACTGGATAAATCAATATCAGTCAATTGAGGAAATGAGAGGGAAGAACACACGCACGCACTTGCCAATAAGAAGTCAGCTAGACAGGCCTTTCGATAAAAATAACCAATTATGTAATTCGGAGGGTGTGGTAATTATGCTTGAAGAATCCCATAACAAAGTTGACAAATTTTAACAAATATTCATAAATCGAAAAAATGTTAGTAGAAAAAATCCAAGGAAACAAGCACACTAAAGAATTAACGTTTCACCATATTGTTATAATAAAAAGTTCCTTTTCTAATGATTATCATTACATACTTAGCACTTTGGCTTTTTCATAGTTGAACGTAGCAATATCGAATGTTTTCGACTGCATTCCTTTCACGGGTTCAGATAAATTTGCCAAAGTATAATTGTCGATAGAAAGTGTTAGCGCAGCTTTATAATTAACAAATTCCATTAAATTGTAGTTTATTTCTTGGGCGAACAAGATATCATATTTATCGAATTAAATATCTTACCTTTGCCTTCTTGTTCAGCAGGATCTTGACTACCTTCCCAAGCAATGAAACTTTCTTGGGAGAACGATCCTATCTCGTATAGTTTATCACAAATTTGTAAAAGAAGACCTGAAATAGAGGAATTAAAGGTTAAAATCGAGAGAAAAGATGATCGATTCGAAATTCGTTTACCTCTGGGATGTTCCATTTTATGGATGAGAGCTTGAAGGGAATACAAACATTCGAGCTCAAATGCCGGTTGATTATCGACGTATTTGTGCAACAAATGATTGTGTTGCTCGAGTTTGTCGGGTACGAATTTGTTATTTTTGTTGATAGAATCCTCGAAGATCGCAGTCGCTAGAGCTCTGATAAATTTACTTTCTACTACGCCTTTTTCACCTAAATTGGCCTGCAAAAAAATTTTTTGTATTAAGTATTCCAATGTCACTATTAAAATTACCAACTTACCATCACCCAATCGTGAATTTCGTCGATATTTCTACCAGTTGCCAAGAATTGTGATAATTTCGTTTGAATATCCTCGTAAGACAATTGATTTGGATCGACCGTTACCGCACCGCCTAATAAAAATTCCAATTGCTAGAAAATATAAATGTATCAAATATAAATTGACGTTTCCTTCACTAGAATGACATTTTAAAATTCAAAAAGCACAACATTTTGGTAAAACTTAAAGCAGAAGTACACGAAATGTTGTACGAAGAGAGTAACTGCATTCGATAGGTCGCTGGCGTCTGACATTTGACATATGTGACAGATCTAAACGTACCTCAAGACTAGAAATATGTCTCCTTCACAAGAATAGCATTTTATAATTAAAAAAGTTCAACATTTTGGTAAAACTTCAAGCAAAAGTACACAAAATGTTGTACGAAAAGAGTAACTGCATTCGAAAGGTCGCTGGTGTCTGATATTTGACATATGTGACAGATCTAAACGTACCTCAAGAGTAGAAATATGTCTCCTTCACTAGAAACATTTTATAATAGAAAAATTACAACATTTTGGTAAAACTAAAGGCAGAAGTACACGAAATGTTGTACGAAAAGAGTAACTGCATTCGAAAGGTCGCTGGCGTCTGACATTTGACATGTGACAGATCTAAACGTACCTCAAGACTAGAAATATGTCTCCTTCACTAGAATAACATTTTATAATTAACAAAGTACATTTTGGTAAAACTTGAAGCAGAAGTACACGAAATGTTGTACGAAAAGAGTAACTACATTCGAAAGGTCGCTGGCGTCTGACATTTGACATATGTGACAGATCTAAACGTACCTCAAGACTAGAAATATGTCTCCTTCAAAAGAATAACATTTTATAATTAAAAAAGTACAACATTTTGGTAAAACTTGAGGCAAAAGTACACGAAATGTTGTACGAAAAAAGTAACTGCATTCGAAAGGTCGCTGGTGTCTGACATTTGACATAAGTGACAGATCTAAACGTACCTCAAGACTAGAAATATGTCTCCTTTACTAGAATAACATTTTATAATTAAAAAATTACATTTTGGTAAAACTCGAGGAAAAGTATAAGAAATGTTGTACGAAAAGAATAACTGCATTCGAAAGGTCTGACATTTGACATAAGTGACAGATCTAAACGCACCTAAATCCTAGAAATATTCTCTGTTTCTACTTACATTGTCCTTAATAAAAGATTCTATTCTCGAACTATCCATAAAGTCTTGTAGTTGTAGATTCGACGATTGCCATTGACTGTGAAGGTAGTGCGATCCCTTATTGCTAATAACTAATTTAAACAGCGGCGCTAACAATTTATCGGCGTGTCCTTGTTTGATAAGCACACCGAATATTTTGTGCAGCCTCTTCAGAGGCACTGCGTCCTCCGTTATCGAATCAACTGAAAAAACAACAACAAAAAATTACGTTATGATCGGAAATTATATTTTACTAGCGGCTCGACCCGCCCAGGCTTCGCTCGAATTTTTTTCCCGTGGTAGCTTGTAAACGGAAGATCCTTGTATAAAGCTCAATAAAAACGGATTTGGAAGAAAAAGATTCGACAAGAAAGGTTTAGAAATGAAAAATTATAAATGTACGATTGTCCAATCCCATTTATAAACCTGTTACTAGCGACCCGCCCCACCCCGATTTATCTGTAAAATTAAAAAGAAACTTACCTAAAATTTCAGCTAAATAATCCCATATTTTTGGAATATCGATTGTAAGGTCATCGGCTAGCGATAATATATCCTCCAATCCGGCACAATAATTATCCAAAGGTACCTTACCCTGCACAACTAATTTAGCAAAAAGTCCACCCGCTTTAAGTCTCGCCTGCGGCGATTTTTCCAATACATGTAAATAACTTTCGGTAACCATCGTTGAATAGTACGACACTGGTACGCAACTACTAATATCGATAAAATAGTCATTCAAACTGCAATTGCCACTGACGTATTCATCCAAACTATTGATGATTCGCCTGGCGTATTGTTCTTCGGTGAGGGCTGGAGGTGCTGGAGCGGCGGCGACGGGAACTGACGGCGCAGCCGTTGTCGTCGTCGTCTGCTGCTGCGGTTGAGGTCGGGAAACGGCGGCCACTTGAGGCGGTAACGACATGGGAGCGGGCGTGCCGCGTTGGGACGATGAACCCGAACTATCGTTTGAGCGATGCTGGGAACCCGAACGCGAACCGCTTCGACTATCGTATTTATAATTACTACGCTCGAGGCTGGTGCCTTTCGAATTGTAAATTTCTTTTTGGCCGTGACGAGAACCTGAAAGTAACAAAAAAAAAATTGAAGCAAAAGAGGAAAGCAAAGTAAGCAATCAAATAATTCCCCCAAAAAATTATATCGTTAATCATAAGTTTTGCCCCCCCTTCCAATCTTCGATCAAAGCGGTTAAAGCCGTTTTCACTTCAAAACAAAATTTACTCACTCGTGCGTCTGTCGCCGTCCATATTTTCTAAGGCAGCATACATGTTGACTGTACTAGGAACTTGATTGGAGGGTGCTTTTACAGTGGATCCCATATGCCACTTGTTATACATATTAGCAGCACCTAGGGGTTCGTCAGGCATAGGCTAGAATACATAAAAACAGTTACTACAGACCCGTCACATTTCAATTCCTTAATGCTGGTGTATCAATTGTTATTCTTTTTATTAATCACAGAACTAAACTTAGTATGCATTTCGATGGTTCTAACCACAGAACTAAAATTAGTATCAATTTCGATGTTTCTAACCTCAAAACTAAACTTAGTATCCATTTCGATGGTTCTAACCACAGAACTAACATTAGTATCAATTTCGATGGTTCTAGCCACAGAATTTAAATTATGACAATGACAGATGAAAGTAAGGGATGTCAATAATAATTGCATTACAGATATTTCGATGGTTCTAGCCACAGAGCTGGTCCTTTGTTATGTCTTTCAACAAAAACAAACAATAATAGAGTTCAGTCTAAAGTTAGTGTGGTCAACAGTGTTTTTTTTCTGACAAGAATGACAGTTAAGGTCTATCATTCAAAACATAAGATTTTGCATGTTTTTTATCATTGCGAATATCTATACTGCTTTATTAAAATTGTGAATACACCCCCGAAGCGTCTTGAAATATAAAATGACTTTTCAGCTGAATACTTGACATAACTCTAGGAACTCTTGGCATGTCACCATTTCATTTCTGTTATCTGTCACTAGTTATGTCAGATGTCAGTGGAAAAAGTAATTAGAAGAATGGAGATACAATTAACTAGAAATGCTACAAAAAAATTAAACGAATATCAACAAAAATAAATATAACTGACATTTGACATAACTAGTGACAGAATAACAGAAATGAAATGGTAACTTGCCAAAAGTTCCTAGAATTATTGGCCACCGATATGTTGAGTATTCATCTAAAAAGTCATTTTAAATATCAAGATATAAGCTTCGGGGGTGTATTCATTATTTTAATAAAACAATATAGATGTTCGCAATAATAAAAAACATACAAAAATCTCATGTTTTGAATGGTAAACCTCAACTGTCATTCTTGTCAGAAAAAAAAAATTTTTGTTGGCCACACTGAACTTAGACCGAACTCCTCTATTTCGATGAGTTCCAACCACAGAACTAAAATTGGTATCCATTTCGATGGTTGTGACCACAGAACTAAAGAGCAATTCTATGATTTAAAGAAACCAATGGACCTAAATCATAAATGTTCAACGACTAAGTGAAAATAAACAGAAAGAAATGGAAAGAATGAGGGATTGAATTAACCTAAAAAACTTCAGTGAAATTATAACACTGACAGTCAAAATATAGAGATGCCAATAATAATTGCACCACAAATATTTTGATGGTTCTAACCACAGAACTGGTCCTTTGTTATGTAATTCAACAAAAACAAACGATAATTGATGACAAATGGCAAATTTAATGCAACTGACTTACCGCAACTCTGCCACCTCTTAAAATTTCGCTTTTCACAGTGAAATTCATCTTTCCACGATTGGTCATTGTCCACCCGTCTTCGGCTTGGACATTTCTAGATCTACCGCCTTTAGAACCACCAGGTCCTCCAGAATTTCCCATACCTCTATCGTCTTTTCTAGAAGACATCGGTACCGAATTCATCATTTGAATATTCAATTGTTCTTGCTCAGCTTCCTTTTGGATCTGATCGATCTTCTTCGGGTTTAGATCTTGTCTCCTAGGCACCCATTTCGAGTTGCGTAGGTCTATCACGTCCTGAAAAAAATGATAAAAATGATTCAGAATGAACATTTTCTTCAAGTATAATAAAAGACAATTCGAAATAATGTTTTTCCTACGATCACTACCCAAAGTAGACTTTTGCACACTCAAATCTAACCGCAAAGTTCATGTTTTCCGCGATCTGTCATAATTGACATTATTTACGCTCTAGAGCGTACTTTTCCGCTCGCCTGTTTTTATTTACGATAAACTAAAAAATGGTAGTAAATAATAGATAAATTAAAACAAAATGTAGAGCAGTCCGAATATTTTAGTTGAAATATTAATATTTGAAGATATTTCGAACGAAATTAATAAATATTCCTATATAATTTGACTGACATCTACAATTTATATAAGTTACTGGATTTACAACGCTGCAGGTTACGCTACCAACAAATAGATGGAGGTGTATATTTTATATGTTTAATTTTATTGAAATTATGAAATAATTTAAACCTCATACATTGATATTATTTTGATTCAATACTACAGTGAAGGATTTATTTCTTAGTTCAAGATAAAAATTAATATTTACAACTTATTACAAATATAACGTTGTTAAGATTGACAATTTTCTTGATCGTTTTTGCAGATTCCTATTTTCATAGTATTGATTTATACGGACAAGTTTACGTAGTAGAAATATAACAATGATTGCATATTTAAGTACCTACCTACTATTTTGTGAAAATAGTAGACTATGGAATTAATGAAACGTCATTATTTCATTTTTAGTTTATAAAAAAGTTGTCTGTTTATAAATAGCTATTTGAAAAATGGATAGTGACAGTGAATTTTCAAGCACACCTCCAGATATAGCAGATTTTGCTAAAAATATTACTCTTAATCTTCTGCCAACTAAATCCAGAGGTAAATACGAAAAACGATACAATATTTTCATGGATTGGTGCCGCTCAAAGAAAATTAAAAAATATTCGGAGAATGTATTGCTGACTTATTTTGGCGAAAAATCCAAAACTCTAAAATCTTCAACCTTGTGGTTACAATATTCGATGCTTCGAAGCACTTTGCAAGTAAAAAATGATATTAACATCAGTAAATACACTAAACTGATTGCATTTTTGAAGTTAGAAGCAGTGGGTTATAAAGCAAAGAAGTCACAAACATTCTCAATAAATAAAAATAATAAGTAATTGTTACATGTTTTCAACATCACATTCTAATAAAGTGTACTTTTCATGTTTTTTTTTTAAATATTTGTTTAAAAATAAGGTGATCGTAGAAAAAATCTTGTGTGCAATTCGAGCAGAAAGTGCGTTGCCGCTTTCGGCAACTCTCTGCCTCAAGCGGCAAAGTATCACTTTCCGCTCTTAATACACAAATAGCTATTGTAGTCTCCGTTTCTTAAGAAGTTGCCATTAAAAAAATCAACTTCCGTTGCATCGTAGACTCTTTTTTATACTTCCTTATCACACCGTTGATAAAGTTAAATTTTTGTCAAGGTACTTGGCGGAAGATTTTATTGAAAATTTTCGTTTTTGTTTAAGAAATTTCAAACATTTGATGATATTTTAGTCGACACAAAATGGGAATGATTATATTCAAGAAAATAAAGAAATTTGATATTTATGAAATTAAACTTTGAACTCTTTCTATACACACCTTGTATAAAATAAAAAATTATTCAACATACACTCACCGGCACGAAAAACGGAGCAGTTGAATTTTTTTAAACAAACTTCAAATTTTAATGCTTTGTGATGTTTTATTATTATAATATCTTACACACAAATAAAATAACATGTTTAAAATATTTTATAACAAAAATTGAACCTTTATTTGAAGTAATAAAGTTTATTTGAGTTAAAATAATAAACCCCATAGATCTTATTACTTGGCCGTAAAGTGCAAGTGCATAGTTGGCCATGAATTTTGAGAAATGTGACAGATCCAATGTGACAGATACGTGTTAAATTTGTGCTGCGTTTATTTAATCTATAGTGATACATCTATTTAATCTACAAAATATGTCTGTTAATCCCGAAACAGCGGCTGCTATTGTTGCGTTGCTTTAAGATGGGAGGGGTGAACGATATGTTGCCCGACAGTATAATGTATCCAATAGCACCGTGCACCGTATTTTTACACGTTTTTTGGAAACTGGAGCTTACAATAGACGACCTGGAACTGGTCCTCAACGCAGAACTAGCGCTCGTGATGATCGTTTTATCACCTTACAAAGTCTACGAAATCGTCATACTACAGCTGTTGAAATGAGAAATCAACTTCAGTACGTCCGGCAAACTAATGTAAGCCAGCGGACAGTTAGGCGAAGACTCAGGGAAGCCAACCCAACCATGAATGGGGGCACGTTTTATTTACTGACGAGTCCAGATTTGGCTTACGGTCTCCAAATGGCCGTGAGAGAGTATTGCGAAAGCCACACGAGCGTTTTGCTGAATGTACCTTCAGCCCTAGGGTAGGATATCAAGGGGGATCCGTTATGGTGTGGGCCGGAATTTCTCTGGAGGCACACACAGAAATGTACATCCTTCCGAGATGCTCCTTAACTGCTGCCAGGTACATTGAGGACGTTCTCCAAGATTTTGTTGTCCCTTATGTTGATTTTATTGGAAATGACTTTCTTCTTATGCATGATAACGCAAGACCTCATACTGCGAGAATCACTCAACAATATTTAAACGAGGTAAACATTCCTGTTATGAACTGGCCAGCGTTAAGCCCAGATACCAACCCCATAGAAAATGTTTGGGACATGCTTGGGCGAAGAATGCGAAGTCGTGTTCCTGCTCCTTTAACTTTGAATCAGCTGCGACAAACTCTTTTAGAGGAATGGGAACTTATTCCACAAGCGGACATTCGGCATGCCAAGAAGGATACAGGCATTAATTCGAGCACGTGGGGGCAACACCCGTTATTAATAATGCGGCTCCAAAGTTTGGGATAGCAAGTCGTTTCAGTTATGACACATCAGAAATTTATTTTTGTTTTGGTTTTTTAAATTGTTCGGAACACTTTTTTTTCTCCAAATGAAGGTTCAACTAATTTTAAAAATATTTTAAACATGTTATTTTATTTGTGTGTAGGATATTATAATAATAAAACATCACAAAGCATTAAAATTTGAAGTTTGTTTAAAAAAATTCAACTGCTCCGTTTTTCGTGCCGGTGAGTGTAGATTCAAATACGTCTGACCTTGCTAAAAGCAACCGAACAAAAACCAATTCGATATCTTCAAGGGTATCCTCTTAAAAAAATAATTTGTAAGGGTCTGCAACCTTCAAATTTTTTACAAAAAAATCAATAACTCAAAAAGTATGCATTTTTCGAAAAAAGTTTTCAGACAAATGTATACAAGAATTTTAATTAGATTTCAAAAATGTATCAATATACAGGGTGGTCTATTCGAAATAATAAAGTTGCAGTCGACTTCCGGTAGAACCAGAAGTCTGCCATCTTTGAAAATATTTCAGTTAAAAAGATCGTACGAGTGTTAAAATTGCGCATGTCATTGTGACATATGCCAAGTTTTGAAATTCGTTGAAATGTCGCTATTTGGACAAGTTTCTTCAAGTTATATTCAAAGAAGAGTTACCGGAAGTAAACCCAAAAATAAAATACTTTTATTTCTTCGACTCGAGACATATTCTACCGAATTACACTCGTCCATCAAAATAAACCTGATAATTTTTTATTCAAGCATGGTCAGTAAAAACTGCGTTCGGTTATTTTCATATTTTGTTAAAAGAGCCCTCCTCCCTCGGAGTCGGGATATTTCTCCAAAATATGAAAATAAACTTATGCAGCTTTTAGACAATATACTTTCATAAAAAATTATCGGAAATTTTGATGCACTTGTGTAATTACTTCCGAAAATTTTCGTTTTTGGTCAAGAAATTTCAAACATTTGATAATATTTTCGTTAATACACAAAATGGGGATGGTTTTATACAATATATTGAGGATCAAAGACACAAATAATAATGTTTCAACTCACCTGTAACATGAATCTAATCCTACTGCTAATCTTATGGGCCGGATCCTTTTTATTCGCGATATTCTTCATTTGATTGAATATCTGCTCCAAGCTAACCTTATTGTTGGTCTCCAACTCCTTACCGATTGTTGTCAATAATTTACATAGGCACTCGTAACTTTCTTCGTCTTTGTTGACTAACAAATTATTCAAACACCTCATCATTATGTTCACAGTAAGCATGTTTTGCTTGAATAATTCCCCTGGAATTGAATTAAAAAATGTTTTCGTTACAATTTTTGTTGTTGTCGATATTATCAGGTTCAATTTGGACGATTAATCAGCAAAAAAATGGTATCAACATTGTTTCAGTCCACTACTTTCTTAAAAACATCATGTAAATTTAAAAATACATTCAACACGACACAGGAAATTTAAATCAGTGGAAAAACTTACCTATAAACCTAATATTGCCGACCGATTTCATCCTCAATTTTCTATCGTATTCATCCAGATCGAATTCGAGATCCTTTTTCTTTTCGGCATCTGTGCATTCTTCAATTTCCTTCATTTTACAATTTCTTATGCTCTCGTCGAGCGATTGTTTTTCGAATTCTACTTGGCACCTAGTAATGAGAAGTTTTCGGAAGTTTACAAAATCTTGTTTATCCTCAGTATTTGTTGGCACCTGAAAATGTATTTTCAAATAATTAGAAATCGTAAAAAAAAAGAAAATGTAGTAGAAATAGATATTGCGATATATTGGTCAGTTGGAAAAAGTGTCCACATTTTAATTCGGTCCACTACTTTCATAAAAGCATCATGTTGTTGTTGTTGTCCCCATTCTCCACTGACAACTTTG
>CAJUYI010000239.1:87575-104539 GCA_910591695.1 Galerucella pusilla | reverse complement strand
CGTCATAACTTATTGACAGTTATGAGGAGCTGGGACTGTGTAAAATAGTCGACATTGAACAATGGTTACAACTAAGATGCTCGAATCTTCATTAAATATGTTTAGATCGGCTAAAAATAGAGTAATTGACTGTATTGCTTATACAGGGTGCGCACAACAAGTAAAAAATATTCAATATAACATGCATATTAAGTTGACTTACCGTCAGTATATGGTAATTTATTTTCTATCCTACTAATCTCACTAGTTTTAGAATTTACGTCATTCTTGGCTTGTACCATCTTTTCATTCGACTGCGCAGCCGCAGCTCGATCAGTTTCGTCGCTACCTTCTATCGTACTATTATAAGGTTTAATATTCTTAGGCTTTTCCTTAACAATATCAGTTATATCGATCTAAAAATTTAAAAGATTAAAAAAATCGAATTCGAAAGAATATTGGAATCGATTGTATCTACATCTATAATTACGTCAACTAAATGAAAAGATTGAGTAACAAAGTTATGTAGAATTTGATTTCACAGTACTAAACGCCGTCTTAACTTAGAGAAATACAGTTAAGAGGAGCTGGGACTGTGGTACAAGTAGTTTTAAGATGGTAACTTTTTGTATGTAAATGTTTTTCCAATTACTCACCTTATTTTTAATAGTTTTGGTAACAGGTTCGGGGGGTTTGATTGTCGTCTCGTTTTTGTTGTTCGTTTCAACATTTACATCTCTAACTATTGGAGGTTGAGTTGGTATTACATTTACGTTGGTTGTTGGCAGCAAAGAGTTTGCATTTATTATATCATTATTATTAACAGTCTGGTTAGGAATCACGTTTGAGTTTATTTCCTAAAAAAGAGAAATTAAAATAAATCAAAAGATGTATTTTGAAAGTATGTAAAATTTTTGTCTTCCCATGGAAAGAAAGGCACTTTATACCATTTGGACTGTACTAATATTCTAATTTATGTCTGTTGTGCCTTTTGTATTTGCCGCTGAATGATTAATTTTAAAAACATATCAAGTTCTATAGTTGTTAACACATATTTAATTATATAAACAATAGATTATTTATTGTAAATTATGTTTTAGCAGCATACCCATCTATGGTTTCAAGCACTTAAACCAATTAATGATCTTGAACTTGAAAAATATACAACTTAGTTTCCAAAAACTCAATTTTTTTTTAAAATAATTAAGGGGGGTTTTTGATGCCAAATTGTTCTTAATATATTATTCATTTTTGGTTACTTACCTCTGTGAGTAGTGCATTATCATTAAAGGCATCCATGTCGGTGCCTTCTTTATTAGCACCCTTCAAATTGAGTTCATTCTTCTTATTAGATTTGCTGGCAGCTTTAGCAGGTTGTGGTTGAGGTATAGTCACCTGAGCTGGGGGAGTCGGTTTTTGGTTGTTATTTTGTCCGCCCACTGGCTGCTTAGGGGCAGTCCGTTGAGCATTTTGTTTAGATTTAGCTGTAACAAAATAAATACTTTCAATAAAATACACAAAAAAGTAATATTTACAAAATTAACGTTCAAGATAATTGTTTATATATTTTACTATTCTGGAAAGCGTCAAGTTATTCATACTTTTCGGTCGGTAAAATTGATTCATTCATTTTATTAACGTGGGAACAAATCGGTTGAATGTTTTTATTAATAAAAGACGACCGGAAAGTTAATGGCCTGGTGTTGTTTTTTTTATCAACTTTCGTTTGCATGTCTAGAATGAAAACTGTTATTTTCAAAAATGTATAATTAACAAAAACAAGTTGAATGCCACCAAATAAAGTTTCAATCTGAAATCTATTCCTGATGATCCTAGCGAGGATGTCAAAGTTTGACGTTTTAAGGTATTCAATGTGTTCCAATTGGGTACATTCATTAAAACTCGATGTCTTGTTACAGATTGTATAGAAAAGCCCAAAGGATAGGTATCTTTGAGAGCTTCGTTATATTCCTAAATGAAAATAATTACTTTACGAGGATGTATTGATATCTAGATAGCATAGACCAGTTCCATGCATAAACAAAATATTGCGTTACCATAGCAACGAACAATAACTCGATTAGAAGTGTCAGTGTGAAGTTGGACGTCAAAAAGTGAACCAGAGATACGCAATAAATTAAAAAAATATATGTCCACCGAAATTGTGAAAATCGAAAAATTGGAGTATCGAGCCATCATCAAGTACCTGTATTTGAAAGGGTTAAGAGGTACGCGGATTTTCGAAGATATGCTTGATTCCCTTGGTGATCAATGTCCTTCGTCCTCTCCAAGACCTAAGAACTTTCGTGTCCAAAAATCTGCTGGAAAAGTTCTTGCTTCAGTTTCTTGGGATTGCCATGGAATAATCATGATTGATTTTTTGGATAAGGGTAGAACAATAATCGGAGATTACTGACCACTCTATGGGAAAAAATTAAGCAAGCAAGAAGAAACATTTTTTTGAAAGGTCTAGAGACGTTCGCTGTAATAAATGTATTCAATTAAGAGGAGAATATGTTGAGTAATAAAATATTTTGACATTGAAATTTTGTTTGGTTCTATAGTAGGCTAATAATATATCAACAATGCTAATGATTTGCCACTGTTGCCAGATGGGTTTAAGTTTTACCGAACATTACTAAAATACAAGTTGATTGTTTTAAATTCAAATTTTTCGGATGAAGGGTTCAATGAAACTCAATTCTAACCACATTTGAGGTATGGATGAACTCTTAGAGTCAAATTTTTCGGTCTAAAATAATAAAATTATCAAGTCTTGTCATAGACAACGTATGGCATTTGAAAATCTCAAATTTCAGTCGGTTAAGTACCATTTTATAGAATATAACAGTATAACTGTACATCTTGTTGAACGTAAAAATTAAAATAGTTCAATTCAACAATTTTATCAAAAAAATACGTGCAAATGAGAAAATAATTTTGTCGAGTAATTCAATAAAAAGTGGTGACGTTAACATGATAAATATTCAAAGTGTATTGACGTATAAAAATAAAGTCCATTAAAATTATTTAGCAATTTTCTTTTAAAGTAAAATGTTGAATGTTAACATTCGGTACAATTCATTATAATTACCTATTTTTTTTTTCAGAGCTTTGAACGAGACTTCATTCCCTAACAAGATTATGTGTTAACGGGTCAAAGCTGAACCCTATGTCAAGGCTGATAAATTATATACTCCTCTCGCTATCCGGAAAGACGATTAAAACTGCAAAATACAGTATACATATTTTGAAAACTTTTAATATGAAGCATTATCAAACTTTTTAGTGTTAGTCCACTAACTAAACAACACCTGAAAATATCGAAAGCTCCTGAAAAGTCGCTAAAGACTTCACTTTGGGCTCAATTTGTAGGTCACGGCACGAGAGAAAACTCAACGCGAATTGAGTTTACGGAAAGGGGGAAATGGCCTCCCCTGGAAAACGGGTTTTACGCTAATATCTGGTTAGATATGCGAATTAGAGAATTTTTCTTGAGATAAAAAATGAAGATCGTCTTATTATCTACAAAAATGGTCCCTTCATTTTTTCGAAAATCGATAGTTATCGAGATAAAGAGAACTCAAAGTCTCCTCATTTCAGCAGCTGCTCTGTCTGTAGGAATTCTGCTGTCTATGCATTAACTTGCGGGCGGACGAATTGTTCCATAACTCGGCAAAAAATTGACAATTTCCGATGATTCAAAGTTCATCACAATGGAAAGACTCGTAACTATCATTCCATGTGACTTGCAGCTCGTTCGTACTTATAGTCTATATAGAAAGGACAAGGAGTAATAAATCATTCATTCAAGTAGATTTCATAGACGTGCCAAAATATATTTTAAGAGGGTATACCGTAAGGTACATTTTATATTGAACGAATGAGTTGCAGCTATGCTAAAGAATATACGATTTAGGTCAGAGGTAACGGGATGTACTAATTTTAATAAAAAAAAGTGATAGAGGTACATAAATTATCATCACCATTTTTGTAGATAATGAGACGATCTTAATTTTTTATTTGAAGAAAAATTCTCTAATTTGCATATTGAGCCAGATATTAGCGAAAAACCCGCTTTCCAGGGTTTAGGGGGGCATTTTCCCCCCCGTCCGTAAACTCAATCGCGTTAAGTTTTTTCTCGTTTATAAACATCTGCCGTGACCTTCAAATTGAACCCAAAGTGAGGTCTTCAGGGAATTTTCAGGAGCTTTGTCCCTTCATTTACTGGTGTAATGAACAAGCTTTTATAATCCCCGAGAAAGAGGCCAGCGTGCCGTATACAGTATACAGATATGTTCTGGGTGCTCGTGGTGACTCATTTTGTTTGTTAAGCAAGTCATGGTGCAACCAGATCTCCACTTCAAGTCTCCTTTAAGGTGATATCAGACGGTTCACTCGAGTGAATATTCACGCAAGTGAATGCTTCTTGCTTCATTATTCTCTCATTCCATGTTCACACGACTTGTGAGTGTGAATGACAAAGAAAAGAACATTCATCTGCTCTTCTTCAAAATATGTCGTCGGGTGATGTAGTGCGTCTCGGAATCAGTTTAATCCGAGTGAACGTTCTCTTTGTGCGCAGACGGTTCATTTTTCTATCATTGTGAGTGAGTGAATGATACCGAATGCTAAAATCCAACATCGTTGGATCGGTTCATTAATGAATTCATTCAGCACTCTTGTTGCATTTTGAGTTCAGATGTGTCATTTCGAGTGAAAGACAAAAATGAACGAAAAGTGAACCGTCTGATATCACCTTACAATACTAGATTTGAAGAGAGAAAAACTTTTTATATAATAACCAAAGGAGAGCAAATTATAATGGCCTTGTTTTTCAATTTTAATACTCTCCTGATGGCGAAAAAGTATAATCTTGTACATAGTTTCGACATTTGCGAGGATTAGAATATCAGTTTTCTCAGGCAATTTAAGGTTGTAAAACAAACATGCTATTTTACCAATTAATAGCAATTCCAATTTAATATCGTAACATAAGTAATTTTAAAAAAAGTGCTCGTTTCTACAAATTGGATAATTAAAGTATGAAATATTCGTCACAAATTGCACGTCATACTACACACACGAGACCGATACGAATTAATTCGAAAAATGATATGGGGACGAATAAAGACGCTGATAAAATTGAAAAATTTCGAATGTACATTTACACCGTTATCTATACTTAATCTTTTTTGCTTAAATATTATTTGCTTTAATTTCGAAGACGTATGCAAGAAATGTCATGATTGACAAAAAATAATTAGCCACATTTTTTGGAATTCTTATAGTCTGTTTCTTATTGTCTGACAGCACGCGAAAAGGTCACAGATGCTAGTCGGGTAGTAAACCATGAGCGTCACCGTTCATCTAAGGAATTTATTTACTATTTAATTTTATACCCGATCTGATATATAAAGGTAATATGAATCTAAATTCGGTTAGTTAAAACAATACATTATTTTTGAAATAATCTTGTAACGCATCTTCTGTAAGTTCCTTGTGGCATTACTTATTCTTTTTTCTCTTATTCTTTTGGGAATCAAACCACAATAATGTTTTTTATTTTGACGTTTCGGTAGCGTTCCAGCTACCGTTGTCAAGATTAACTAGTAAAAAAATTAATAAAATAATTTTTGGTCCCTATCTGACACAACGAAAAAATATGACAACTAGACAATTTTTTTACTAGTTAATCTTGACAACGGTAGCTGGAACGCTACCGAAACGTCGAAATGAAATATAAAAAACATTATTGTGGTTTGATTCCCAAAAGAATAAGAGAAAAAAGAATCTTGTAACGCAACTATTCTGACTGAATATTTCATTCATTATCTTGAGAATTTGGCGCAGGTCAATTCTTGGGACACATATTAACAAGCCATTTATCAATTGTTATTCCAGATAATTACTCTCTTTTCGAAATGTTGATAATAACATTTCCAAGAAACATTACAATAGGGTCCTACTAGGGATTGTCCTAATGACTACTTAGAAATTTTGCAGGTATATACGGTGAAACTTATAGGCCTGAACGAATGAATTTTATTTCAACTGTAATGTCGACCGAATCTAATTAAATAAGCAGAATAAACTAATATCGTAATCTCCGCCACTGCCGCAATATTTATCGTTTATCTGGCATTGTTCAGTTTTATTACCATATTGTATTTTGAGCTGAAACAGGGATGTATAGATAACCAATACAGGCACCTACTTGTTTTGCATTAGAATTTTAGTATTTACTTGTAAAATTCTTAGGATCCGCTCTGTAAAAGATAAATTTCTATTTGAATATTTAATGAGGCTACTGTGCTGTCAGACATTAAGAAATAAAGTATAGTAGGTATAATGCCCGTTTGTAATTATCAATGATTTAGTACAAGTTTTAGTCATTTTTTAGGATCCTAAACTTAGGACACTAAAATATTGACAAGAAAAAAATGTGTTCTCAACACACCATGTTTCGGTCACTTATTTAGGTTGTGATTATGCGCACTGAGCAGTATGATTTTGTTAGTAACCTGTCACTTTTCAAATTTTGACAAAGAATTTGAATTTTTTAATTTAAATAGGTAACAGGTAACAATGGACCCAGAATTTTTATTGTTAGCATCAGCAACTCTTATTAATATAGTAGTAGTTGGAATTATATAAGAAAGAGAAGCCCTCATGTGCTTATTTTTATATTGAGAACTTTTAACTATGTAAGCAAGGTATTTCTTAATATATTTCAATAAGTCGAAGTACTTGATCATGAGATCACGACATTTTCGATATTTAAAATAGCTCAAACGAAAAACTTTCACATACACAACATTCTCACTCCTCAATAAACTATATAATATTTGAATAAACGTTGGTTCTGTAGCAGAACCAGTGTCACCACCATCATGAAAAATAAAAATCAATAACCTTAAAATAAAGTTTACCCTATATGTTTGCCCCAAGTTGTCATTTAATTGATAGAAAATAGGACTGGTTCTATAAATATTTTCTATCAATAATTAAAATTGAACAAAAATAGGACAAAATTGATGATAAATGTGTATGTATTCATCATTTATTTACGATCCTAAAAAATTGACTAATGCTTGTACTAAATCATTGATAATTACAAACGGACATAATGAACAAAAAAGACCAAACAAATTGAAATAAATCGATATTAAATGTAGGACAAATTAAGATTTGTTCGATTTCTATTCAATTCCATTCAACTATGAAGTAATTAAACTACATTCTTATCAAAAATGTTAATTAACTCCAGTACAAAAACGCAAATGTATTTATTCTTGGTGTAGACGTGTCTCCATTCATGGCAAAAAATTGTCCATACACAAGTTGACACTAATGACTGTCGCATAAACATGCCCTACGACTTGTAATAATACTAGATGTAGGTTAGGACAAGATTGATATCGAAACACGAAATTCTGGAATTTTAATTATAAAGCAATTATAAAAATTGACAATAAAATTCAGAAGTTTATTTATACAGGGTGATTCATTACTAATTGGAAATATTTCAATAGTAGAATCCTGACTTCAAATTATGAAGATTTAACCCAACACACCTAAATAAAATGTAAGTGCTTACTTAGTTACAGGGTGTTTTGTTTAAAAATTTAAAAACTATTTCTGCTCAGTACTTTAAAACTGTTCCATGTATTCATTTTATATTTGGCAGGAAGTGTAGGCACTGTACCCCCCACTAAATTTTATTGAACAAACGTTTCTGGCTACTACCAGAGGCGTACGACAGGGACAAGTGACAGGTTAATCGTTCCCAAATTCTACGCCACTGGCAGAATAGAAATTTTTCGCTCCTCCAATACTTTTTACGTAAATGAAATACTCTCTTTTCATAACGATAAAGTCAATATTTCTCGAGATATTTTAAGTTAAGCATGAAGCTGCCCAATTTGCCCAATTTTATTGCCATCAACCCAACATATTTCTAAAGGTTAGGAGATGATTTAGCCAAAGAATTAATAAGCTAATTGAAGTACACGGGGGTGACATAGAACATTTGTTATAAAAGGTTTTTAGGTACTTTTATTTAGATTATATTTTCAGATCCACAATTTGTTTTCGATTCATCCGTTCATTTAATAGTTGTATACCTCATTGTTGACACGGATTGAAGTTTCATTTGCGTGTTAAATGCAATTCACTCGTCCAAAACATCGACATAGTTATTACACATCAAAATTGGGCAGCTTCATGTTTAACTTAAAATATCTCGAGAAATATTGACATCATTATGGAAAAAAGTACTTTATTTACGTAAAAAGTATTGGAGAATCGAAAAATTGTGCTAAAATTTTTATTCCGCCAGTGTCGTAGAATTTGGGAACGATTAACCTGTCACTTGCCCCTGTCGTACGCCTCTGGTAGTAGCCAGAAACGTTTGTTCAATATAATTTAGTAGGGTGTACACTTTCTGCCAAATATGAAATAAATACATAAAACAGTTTTGAAGTACTGAGCACAAATATTTTTCAAATTTTCAAACAAAACACCCTGTAACTAAGTGAGCATCTACATTTCATTTAGGTAATTTGGGTTGAATCTTATTAATTTGAAGTCAGGATTCTACTATTAAATTATTTCCAATTAGTAATGAATCACCCTGTATATACAGGAGGCGACAAATAAATTGTCAATTGGAAAGATCCAAGGAGCTGAAGATGTTTTCAATGCAACACCCTGTATATTTTTTATTTTAGCCAAAATATTTTATTATATTTGATAAAATATATAATTTACAACATGAACATACTGTTTTATCTCTACTTGTATTTCAAGGTTATTTATTGATTATTTCGTCATAATTTTACATGTATTTTTTTCAAAAATGAAACCCGTGGAGATTTATCAACCAACATGTAAAATGATCTTGATTTTATTAAAAATTTTGCATATTGATTTTGTTATATTTTCCTATTTTTTCGGTAGGCGAAAAACAATTGTGTGTGACACAATCAGGAAAAGCTTTAGCGGCCCCTAACTACCAGCTTCCCTCGCTAGTGCAACTAGGTATTAGTATTGGGCTAGCAAAGCTCATTTTCTGCCCTTTTGAAACGAATTTTCACCTACTTTTTTTTTTGGAATTTGGAAAATAGGTTCCAATCTTTTTGTTACTGTATATACATAAGCCAGACTGGTATAATTAGTACCACAAAAACAAAGTATCATAAAAAGTACCACGCCTTCAATTTGATACCATACACCCGTAGTGCACGACGTCAAGATTCATCGTTAAAAAATGTTTGAAAAACCTACGCAATCATTTAATCCGCATTGGACGTCGTCCAAAAAGAAATCTATAGAATTTTATCCGAAACTACAAAAAAATTCATTTTAATTCATCTTCAGGTACAAATGGAAGGAACTATTGCACCATCTGGCGACATTGTAAAAGTTATTTGACATCTGGCCTCGTTTTTTTTTTTTCAAATATCTGTTCCACCATTCCCTAGGTCAGTGAACACATCGTCTACATTTATTTGCCGTTCATAAAATGTACCTTATCGCTACAAACGAAAGGAAGTGGTTGAAAAATAGATTTATTGTGAATTATTTAATAAAAAGAACGAACCCTTTTATCTAGAATACCTACAACACGTTGGCCGGCAAACCCGAGAGGCCTCTTTTGCATACCAAATGGAACAGAAAAAATGTGCATGAAGGCCGCAGCCGGGCGAACTAGACTTACTACTTTCTAAAGGTGCTACATGAAACGGTATAAGGCTATGTTACACTTGAAAGAAGGTGGTAATTATTATATTCACTAAAAAAAATTTACCCTTAGTTACAGTAGTCCAATCGTCTTCCATAATGGTAAGATTTGATAATAATTCTATTCTTGGACCTGACGATGAGCCGCGAGTACATATGTGTGGGTGTACGAGAAGAGCGGCGGTCTTTCCTTAACAATTAAAATCACAACTGATCACAAATATTTTCCACTTTCACAGTCTTACTTCTTTACACTAATTTTTTTTTCTTTCGAAGAGATTAATAATTCCAATAAACGCAAAATTCGAGCCGCTATAATATCGTATGGTGAGCAAGGTCAGACAAAAAAAATATAAATATATATAGAACAAAAACTTAAAAACGCACTACGTAAATTACTTTGAATTTGTTGAACACTCGGTGGTAGTAATGTAATTTTTTTTACCGTAAAAATGTAATTTCTAGAAGACTTAACCACGTTGCGCCCGACCCATGTGGTCGACGCTTAATAAAAGGTTGTCTGCCATCTTATGTAAGATCGGTATTCTTCGATAACACTCGTTGTTAAGCCGAGGGTCGTTCGTTTGCCCGTGTTCGCCGATGCGGTAGAAATACGGCGGGGACAAAAGTGCAATTTTGGCAATGACACGATAGTGTACGAGGCGCCGCCGCCGCCTGACACTCACCTCTCTAATACTGCGTTGCCGCCGTCGATCTTTCATTCTGTCCACCATACGTAACCGCCATTCAAATTACAAGCGAATTACTATTAATACATAATCGATGTTGATTAGCACTTAATTAGAGTAATCAATACGTTTGTCCTACGTACGAGGTTAGTGGAAGTGTTTTAAAATCTGATATGTCAAAAGATTAATATCTTCAATATAAAAAGGACTTTTAAAATTACCCCACTCCCAAGCATTATGTTTATCAAAAGAAAAACAAGAAAATACCATGAAAGTTGATACCTATGATATACAAAAGTATGACGTTACACGTGTGTGATCAGTGCTTTAGCCAAAATGGCGGATGCCATATTTTGTATTCATATCTTTACTAAAATAAATACAATCAGTTATTGTATTATAAAAATAAGTGATTGCTTTAGAATCTTTGTAATCTACAGGGTGGTCCTTAAGTAATTGTACATCCTTCACTTCAAAATATTGCGATTTAAATCAACTAGCCTTAATAAAATGTTGATATTAAGAGAGATACAGGGTGTATCGTACACACAACTTTCGAACTTAATTTCATTAAATAATAATCATGTAGCTAATAACTAAAATTTGATTATCTCTAAAACCGTTAAGATTTGGGGATACTAACAGGTAGGTATACCTTTCATTTGTTGTATTGATGTGGCTTCAATTATTTTTTACAAAAGTAGCGCTAATGTAAAAGGCAAACAAGTTTTGCGTACATTTATGCCACATACGTGGCCTATGTGGCGCCCTCTACAAAATACATCGAAATAGGTACAAAATTATGATTTCTCATATCAAAAAACCCCCAACCTCAATTTTTTTTGCATATACGTCAAAAGGCGTTGAAGTTATTGTAAAAAACGAAAATTAAAATTTCATGTTCAACACCCTGTATCTCTCTTAATATTAACATTTTATTGAGGCTTGTTGGTTTGAATCGCAATATTTTAAAGTGAAAATTGTACAGCACTTCTATGTACAATTACTTACGGACCACCCTGTATACAATTATTTCAATTATTCTTAGTGCCTATTGAGTTTGGACCAATTTTACACACCAAAAATTTAACATGAAAATATTCATTCAATAACGCCATGGCGTATGTTATATTACTCGTAACAGATGTAAAATCACATTTTTCTACATTTTTACAACAGTGTGCAGAATTTTAAACGCCATATTAGCATATTTGTTGCTCGTAATAATAATTATCGTGCAACATGTACATTACACAACTTGAAAAGTTAAAATTATCATGTTTGTTCCAATTGTTTTGTATGTATATTGCGGTTAGGGGATATCCAATATAACAAATATACATAAGTAAAATTATTGTTGTGATAAAAACAACCAAGTTTTATCAATGCCCTCTTTGATAAATACTTCACGAAAGAATAACATGTTATAGTTTGTATAATCTGTAGTTAAAGTTTGTCCAAAATCAATTGCAAAAGCTAGTACACAACTTTCTAAACTAGTTCCGCAGGTAGTTCATACTATAAACCTCTTCCCCTTCTTCGAATATGCTTTATGCTACCCGAGAAGGTTTACTGTATTCAAGCTACCGGATCCTAATAATAGAGTGGACGTATTTGTGACCTCTGAATCTAGATTACATTCTTCGGCCCGATTTTAGTGTAGATCCCCTTATTTCCTATAACCCAACGACCATGAACCCAGTGATGTTTGAAAATTGCTTTTCAAAGAACAGAGACCGTTTACCAAGGAGCAACAACTACTTCTCGGGCTATATGCCTCGACAGACATTGAATTATAGTCACCTCTCATGGTTAAAACAGCCGGAATCCGCATCTCACATTTAACACAAGAAGATGGCATTTTAGATAATTTTAAGAATTTATTAGTAATTAATGTTCAATTATCATTCGTTGTTTATGTTTAGGAAAAGTTGCAGTTTCCTGTTGCGTGACAAATGACAGATGGGTTTGAACTAAACGTCATTTTAGATTAGACAATTTCTTGTGCAATGTTTAGTTTAAGTTTTGGAACAATTCAAATTGTTAAAATTGAAAATTGTATTAAATTGTCTACTCTGTCAAATTGTAAAATAAATAGAACAGGTTCTATTTTCTCAACAATTTGATTGATTGTATTTCACGATGGAAATATTCTATGAAAATGTCGTATGAATGTCATTAATCTGGATAATTTGTGGTTATGTATTGAAGTGGTTGAAAAATATGTCTTGGAATAAACTAGAGATTGAAATGTTAATTTAGGAAATCTCAAAAGATGCTTGTTTGTACAATGTAAAACACAAAGATTACCATAACAAATACTTAAGAAGCTTAGCCGTAGAATCTGTAGTGGCAAAGTTAGGCATCATTAGACCGTTTCATTAACCACTTATTTTGCCAAATCTCATACACCTCTGTCTTAAAGTTAATATTTATTTTATCATCAAATCAGATCACTACGCAGAATCGTGAACTAAATATTATTCAATAAATTGGTACAGTCTAAAATGGCTTAAAACAGTTGGCCAATATTTCACACAAGAAATCTATTCCAAATATTGTTCCAAAACTTGGACTAAATATTGCACGAAAAATTGTCTAATTCAAAATGACTTTAAGACGTAAATTAAGCCATTGGTAGGTAGTTTGTTTTCAGGTCTTATGTTCCAATAGGTGCGTTGTATCAAACGCCTAAATATCAATCTGTCACAGTCTAAACATCAGTTATCATTAAACCGAGTTCAGGTGTTTGATACAGCTCGCCCTACTAGAAGAAGAAAACTAGTTTTTCATGAATTTCTTTTCCAAATATTCAATACAAATGATCAGATGAGATCGAGCATGTAAAAATACACAAACGTCTAGAAGATTTTGTGTATTAAAACTTTACGCTTGCATGGAATCTTTACTGAACGAAATTCTCGGTACAAAGCTCACATCGACCTAACCTTAAAATATTCACCCATTGAAATGAGCGTGTAGGTATCTTAAATCAAGAAAATCACGTTGACTACAAATGCATTTATAAAAATAAATACTGCACCGTCTAAAAATAATCAACACAGCCACGACGAGTGGCTCACAAAATAAAATAAAACGAAAACAAAAAGTACTTACGCTTTTTGCGACCCATCTCGTGTATCAATATACTTGGCAAACAAAAAAAAACTAACACATTTTGTATAAAAATAATAGTACTGTTTGAACACAATGTTTAAAATTGTAACTGTTAACGAAACACGTGGTATTACCGGCAAATCACTGTTTCAGAGAGAATTGCTTGAACAATTCACAATTTCTTCGACCATCGTCCAATTTTAGTCACCGTTCATGCTTTTTTTGTTGTTTTGTAGTCGTTTGCGCACAATGAGCTAACTACAAGGCCCCGTTTAATATCTGCACTTCTCGACCGGCGTAGAAAGACTACATAGTAGAGAATGCCATTATTGCCATTTCTCTATGACTCCCTTGCGGAGTTATGTGCCACGCTGCCACATCGTAGATGTAGCAGATCTCCGGAAATACTATCGGATCAAACAAAAATTGACATTTTTAAAAATAGTATTCCTAAAATTGAAGTTTTTATGTCGCACCAATTATCTAAAATTAGGGTTTTAATTTTGACAAATATTTCGCGTTAACTACAGTTCATTTTGTTGATTTTAGACACAATTTACTTTGATTTTTAACATGTACAAAGTACCATGGGTATAGTATGTTCATACTTATAGTGAAGTGTCTAAAAGCGATTTTTCAAGGATAGCCATAAACATGTATTTCGCCTACTTTACCGGGAAACCAATGATATGAACACCAAAAATAGGGCGGACATTTCATAATGCCAAGTTTTTCACCATCTGTCACTAGATAATTTTGACTGTGGTGGTTTTCTCTTGAATCAATCATGTTGGTGTTGAAACGAAATATCTTGGAATGGAGTATACCCAGGAAATGTCTAAGTGTTATCAATACTTTTGTAAAAAGCATTTTCTCTTGCAATACGTAGCTTGTAGTTGAGAGTCAACAATAATGAGTATAGGACCACTGGACATAGATATACAAGAAAAAGTTGGATTTGTAAGGGGCCAGAAGTATTCGAGATAAAATTTTTCGATAAAGCAAACTCAAATGAAATCTTAATTTTTATGGCATTGTTAGAAAATTTACTAAAAATTATTTGGCCAATTAAAAATTGTTACTAAAGGCTGTCCAACAACAAAATTTCGCATAGTGAAATGGGTTCTATGTAACAAATTTAGAAAAGTAACAATAGGTATAATATTGGAGAAACAATAGGATATTTTTTCAATGAAGATCACCTTTAAACTTGACATGTTTATAATGTTGAACAATAAATTATTCATTATTTTACATAAATTGTCTGGATCTCTTATATTATCGCATTTAAAAGATTAACAATAAAAAAAATATGGGAGCTATGGGATTTGGAATTTCTTTGAAATAAAATATTCACTTCTTTCTAAAATGTGGTTGTAAATATGTCCAGCTAAATATTTGTTACCACCAATAATCGGAAAGAGAGGTTTATATAATTTTATTACCTGCAACAGGTAAACCACGAAATGCAAACCATTATTTTAAATCCCAAACAAGATGGTTTTTAAATTCCGTGAATTTTAATTTTGCCGCAGGTACATCATCTTCCGGTAATTCCATTTTTATTAGGAATCTTGGTACTTATGTATTAACGCCACCGCAGAAAATGAAGCTATTCATTGTTGAAAAAACATTCTTGACCTTCTCGATAAATTGAACAATAATCTGTACCGCCAGATCTGTAGTTGCGATGGCGCTAATAGGTGAATACCGGAACCTTTAGCTATCAGTAGATGGGCTATGAGAGTTCTACGACCACCATAAGGAAAACAGTGTGTTAAAAAGAGAGAGTTATGGCCGGGTATGTTGAATGCTTTGCTGAGCGTGCATCAATTCGACGATAAAATTTCTCTCAATGTTTTTCTCAATTTATGTACCTGCTTGTAGACCCTTAAAGTCGACGCTAGGTATCTACCTGAATTATTTTGTATAAAAATATCAGAAAATAAGAAATAGAAAACTAAAAAAAAAACAAGAAAACCCAGGCCCAAACCCGGTTGATCAAAGTGTAACTATGTATTAAAATATCAGAAAATAAGAATTAGAAAACAAAAAAGCCCAAGCCCAAACCCAAACCCTGTTGATCAAAGTGTAACTATGTATAAAAATATGAGAAAATAAGAAATAAAAAACTAAAAAAAAAAACAGGAAAACACAGGCCCAAACCCGGTTGATCAAATAAAAGCTTAATCCTTAAAGGACATAATCCTTCCGGCAGCGTCCAATTTGAGGCCGCCCGCTTTGCTATAGACGCGTAGGTTCTCGGTTCAATCCTCACTGAAGTCAAAATTTTCACTAGTATTACCACCAGAGGTCAAATTATTTCCGGATTTAATTTGACCTCGTGTGGTATTCGGTAAGAAAATTTCACACCAAATGTGTTTATTTCCAACAAAATCAATTTTCGTCTTCATCATCATAGTATATAAAAATTGCGTTTTTAATATAAATATTAATTATAATGGTCCAAAGAATTTAGAAAACATCTAAGCTTGTAGTTGAAATGAATAACAATTAAAAATTAGATTGTCAAAAAAATATTCTGTCATTATAAACGTCAAAAAAATGTCCAGTATAATTCGCTGTTGGGTAGAGTTTGTTCAGCTATCCTTTGCCGTTACGTCATAATGGGTGACGTATTCTGCTGTTTTACGTATGTCTTATTTTACTTGAATGTTATTTTACACTTGACCTCAAAATTATAATCAGTGACATTATATTTTAGCATATGACAACTGAACTGTCAAAAGTAACAGATAAAATTTATGTCGACCTTAGATGAGAAATACGTTAATGACGTCATAATTCCGTCTCATCCATTTCATGAATGAGGGAGCAAGCTGGACAATGTATGACGTGCAAAGGATGGGTGAACAAACTCTACCCACAAGGAAAAAATTTCCACTAAAATTTATCCGTTGCGATAGTGATCTGTCAGAAATACACGTTCCGATTGGTTAAAAATCACGTGTGGAATTTTCAATTTAAAATTACAACGCGCGAACTAAAAAAGGAGGCTTCTGTCTCTCTCACACACATTGCCTCCATGAATCTCTTCAACACACTGTTTTCCCTATAGTGGTCGTAGAACTCTCATAGCCCATCTACTGTCGTCAAATGGAATATCAAAGTTTTGATTCAATAACTCGACTTTTTGTTATTTAAAGTAGGAATAAATAAATAAATAAAGTAAAGTTAACTGAGAAATTGTACACAAAAAAGTATAAAATTCAGTTTTAATAAGTAAGTTTTGAAATTTGGAGGAGAGAGGGCGCCTAATAGCCACAATAGACAACAAATTGCGATATGTTAAAATGTAACGGATCACATGAAATAAATTGTCATTTTAGGCCAATGTTTTCAACTAAGTCATCAAGATTTCGTAAAAATTTGACACCTTGTAAGTTATAGACACAGTTAAGATTCAATAGACTC
>CAJUYI010000239.1:64545-77575 GCA_910591695.1 Galerucella pusilla | reverse complement strand
TAGATTTTTTTCACTTTTAATACCTAATTAAATTGTGCGAAAAAACATAATGTATATTTAGTTCTCGTTTGATTAATAAAAACTGACAGCTTAGGTATAATTTGACAACTATAACCTTAAAATGTTGCAGTTTCTTTGCAAGAGTGATCGAGTCAAGTCATTATTACAAGCAAGGAGTCACTTTACTTTACTTTTTATCTTCGACTTAAGGTACTTACCATAGGATTTATCGAAGGTTGTTGTGTTAACGTAGAAACTTTAATGTCTGCATTCGGAGGTGTCGAAGATTGGTTAGGTGGTACTGAAGGTCCCCTGAGATTGGGACCTTGGTTCCCTCCTTGGTTGGGCGGCGGTTGTACATAAGCTCCTGGCGGAGCTGACACAGGATACACTTCAGGTCCTATAATACAATAATAAACACTCAGTTTATTTTTGAATATACGATTATTTGTTTTTGAGATAGAAGATGAGAAAGTAATTTCAAAAGATGAATATAAAGAATTATTATTTATCTAACAGTGTATAACGTTATAAATCAACGCACGTAATCTAATTTAAAAAGCAAACAATAAAAATTTACATGAAAAAAAATTTTTAACAACTAATAAATAACTAATAAAAATCCTTGGATACGTAGTTATACACTGAATAAAATGATTTTTGCTAAATATTGAAAAGTTCAATAGACATCCGACCATATTTTTCTCAATATACCGGGTGCTTTTCTTAATATTAAACATTTTAAATAAAACAAATGATTTACTAAACGATATTTGAATATAACTTGTTTCAAAACAATACAGTAAGTAAGTGAAATGTTTAGTAAGCCAAGTTTTGATTTACGACACTTGAATACAGTGTTTTTGGTACCTTTTCAAAATACTTTGAATATTGCGTCCCAAACAAGATCAAAAATAATACAAAAATTTACATGGTTTCCCATGTAAAGCAACGTCTACTTACGCCTACAGGCGTATGGAGGAAAATACTTAATAATTAAAAGTAATTTAAACAATTTCAGACCTGCATTTTGGATGAATACTGATTTGAAGTAGCAAAAAAAGATACCTACTGTAAAACTCATATTCACTGCCGGTCACTGGCGGTATGGGCTGGTACCTGTATTTATCCATTAAGGAAAATTTTCAATAAAAACACAAAAACTCTACTCTCGATAGACAGCTAACTCTGATAGATGTAACTAAAGACACTAAACTATCCATTTGCATTTTTCTATTTATATTATTACCCCACCATAGAAAAATATTAAAAGCAGGTAAAAATTTTCGGTAATTAGGGGTACCAAACAGATTTTGACAAAACTCATTACTTATTTACGATTAGAATTCGTTTTATTTTATAATCTTCAATAAATGACCATTGTCACAAACAGGTATAAATAAGAAGAATAAACAAATATTTATTAATAAGAAAAATTAAATAAAATTCAAGACAATAAATATACTTAAAAGTTAATATGAACCACACTATTTGAAAGTGAAAGACAAGCATTATTCTAATTGTAAAACTCACAATTAGAACAGTCCCCTCTAACCAAAACAGGTGGACGTGTGTTCATTGCCCTTTTTACTTTTAACCGTTGTTTTTTGGTGGAGGGGACTGATCTAATTGTGAGTTACACACATAAAGCAATTCTTGTCCCTCTCTTTCAAGTATCACGAACAAGAGGTCAATTGATATTTTTTTATGACCCAGCTGAAATTGTGTAAACTATAACAAAACCATCCACATCGATGCAAAGTCAAACTGTTCGAAACTTGTAATGGACAACTTCACTTCCACTTTGATCTTTTCAAAAATGAGAACTAAGAACTTGACGTTATCAATTTTTTTGTGACACACTGTATTATAAAACACAAATGTTTCAAGTGCTTATTTGGTTAAATACGAGTTTCTACAAATAAATATTTACAATAAGGATGACTAACATATTTTTGCTGGTCTCTAGCAACAAATAAGTAATTATTGGTAACATAAACATTACACATGGTATAGGTATTAGCGATTCAAATATTGTAATGGGATTGATTTTGTTTATGAAATAGGAAAAGCTGTTGTTTATAATCTTATCTTTTGAAAAATATTGTAATAAATAAAAAATATTTACTATCAACAATTTATAGTAAAAGAGTTATTATTTTACATAAATATGGTCAAAAAATTGAAAGCTAAAGGAAAAGGAGGTTCCTTTTAGCCGCAAAGTTGAAATTAATAGTTTTCAAATTATTTCAGAAAATATGCGAATATTGATCTACTGGTTCTAAGATTTGAAAAAAAAAAAAAAAATAGTCATACGGCCTTAAAATAACATAATTAAAACAAATTATATTTTTGTACCCCTTAGCTACGGTACGCCTCTGTGTTTTTCTTGATTAAGACGTCAATCCTACAAGTTTTAATATCTAGGTATATCAAAAATTTACATTGGCCAACTTATACTGAATAGCCCTGTACATCGAACTGGTTGATTGAATGCCAGTGAAAGTAAATTCAAGTATATACGGGGTGTGTCCGAAGCAGGTTCACATTCTTTCGTTTCTTCTTCAACCTTGATAACAAGTTATCAAGTGAAGATTATATGGTCGCGTATGAAAACACAAAAACAACAATTGCATAGTCTGCAAATAATCATAAGAGTGAAATATACAGGTTTATGGATTTAAGTGCTCTTAACTACCAACAGAAAATTCCAAACCATCTAGGCCAACATTATTTCGAAGTGCCACAAACTGAAAACTCTGCCCTTTGCATTTTTATACTGTTGGAGCTTCTAAACGAAATGTCGCATTTTAATAGTTTGATAATATCCATAATAGATCAACTTATACTTATGTTTGTATGAAACACCCTGTATAATGCGCTTATTAGGATTTTTATTATCGATAAAAGCCAGTCAGCAACGAACTAACAAGTCAGTTTTGAGTAGTCGATTTATTTTCGCTGAATTTTATGCCGACAGCAAGGCCGCTTGTGCCGCCGATCTAGCCCAGTTTTTCTAATCCGGGAATTTTCAAGATGCATGGCTATCAACATTTTGTCGTGTATATTGTGCATTTAAAATTTCACAGCGAGAGCGAGACCTACTCGGACTTGGGTTTTAACCGTTGGCTTGACGTAAACATTCGCGGAAAGCAATCTGTGCAGTGCCGGTCTTAGCCCATATGTACAATCTCTATTGTATTTACCCAGTTGTTTTTAGAGATAGGAGATAACCGTAAAAATCCTTATCTATTAATTTCAATATTCATCATTTTAAAATATATACTATCGAAATTATTTATCAGACTTGACAAAAAAAATGAAAGATTTTAATAAATACCGAGTGCCATGTCATTTTGGCAGTTATATCTTGAAAGAAAGCATTTTCAAAAATTTATTAAAGAGGTGACAACAGCGGAAACCATCCATCTCCAATGATGCGATGTAGACAAAAGCCACCAACAAATTTTAGTGGGAGGCGCGGGTAGGTGGTTTCACGAGTGGTCAAGGTCCTCTGGATGCGATCGTCGGGAGAGTCCGATCTACGACCTCGATTTCTTGTAGCAATAAAAAATAGAGAAAATTGATATTGGAACGGTATTTTTTTCAAGGAACGAAACGTTACATTTTTGTATACAATCATTTTCAATTTCGTTTAATAACTTATAATATATATATAAACGATCTAATATTAAACTTATCTAAATAAAATGTTGCTTTCTATAACGATTCTTTTAACCGAGAAGACAAATATTTAAACTTGGGTATTTTTTGTCGCTATAGGAACTGTTATTTTATCGTGTGCAGTTTCCACACCGCTATCCTTTTGACGTCCGCGAGAGGTGCATTCTGCACACACACACTCCGGCGGTTCAAGGGAGGGTGGAATTCATCCCGACGATGATGACGCTGTACGTCGACGTAAACTATTGATTTTTTTATGAGCACACGCTCCCTAGCCCGGTCACTGAACGATATTCAGCTAGTCGGGATATTAGACATTCCTTTTTTTGATTGATGTGATTAAACTTTATAGGATTACTCTTTAGGGTGAATTTAGATCTTGTTTGATCAATATACATATTTTTTTATTTGATTTAATAAAATTTTTATATTGTACAATGGACTTCAAAAAACTAATGTAATTCGATAGATGAAATGTTCTATTTTAATATGCTGCAACATATTATCTCTGTCTACACATTGTTATTGTTATAATATGCAGTTTTTTAGAGATTTTGACACACTCTGTATACGAAATAACACTCATTATAAAAAAATACAATATGCCTGCATGTCAAGCTATTAGTAAAGACTAGTATCTTAAACGTGATCTATCCAATAAAGCATAGTACACAAAGTACAATAAAATATATGAATAATATATATAATTGATCCTAACTCATATAAATTACTGTGTGAAAACTATCTGATAAATGATTTAAAGCAGTTCCTTAATGTCACTGAAGTATATATAATGAGCATCTAAGTATATTATGCAATGAAATATAAAATTATTGCACAATCACCTTGACTTTTGAATATTCAAACTTAGTTATTAGAGAGGCTTTACAAAAAAAACTGAATTACCTTTCTAAATGTATTCATTTTTATAAATACGAATAGCTAAAAAATTTCCTACTAGAATATTATTTGTTATCTAGTTGCCATGAAATAAAAAAAAACAATTGTATTTTATTATTGATAAATTTCAAATTTATTTAATAACCAAGTTCAGAAGGTCACACAAACTTGAAATTTGAGGACTATCCTTGGAACTTGGTCAAAAGCAAAATAACCAAAAAATTTGCAAAGCACAGTTAGGGTAGTAATACAATAATAGGTTCAAGATTAGAATCATTGGTAAAAACTGGTCACTTGAAGCTCTCAGAAGATGATTCTAACAATAAGGTTCAGAAACAGCATAAAATATTGAAAAACACACTGAGAGACAGTGAAAAAGAATACCTAGATGTTGTAACGTTCCAAAGATCGATGCTTTTAGTGAGAAGCTGTATTATTTACTTCAGTAACATTCTGTATTGGATGATTTCTGTATTTTACGTTACTTAGATTCAAAATAGTACAGATGCAATGAAATTCAAATATTTAGTCTCTTGCACTAGAAATTACTGAATGAGATATTCAATACTATCTGCTAAACCAATGTGCCAAAAAAAGGTTATTGCAATTCAAATAGAAACTAGAAACTTTTTTGTATCCGTTGTTCTTAGTATAGTACATGCACAGTTCTCATTGGAGTGGGAACCACTCTTAAATATCTTATTCTCAATCATAAATACCTTTCTACTTTTGGTATAGTTTAGGCACAAAATGCTTAAATAGTGTGAGCAGTTTAAAAAGAAAATTTAATTGTTTCCTAAATATGTTAATGATAAAAATTAAATTATAACAAATGCAAAATATATAATTCACTTAAATAAATGTGTTCGCAGTATATGGATTTACAGGAAATAAAAAATTGGAAAGGCAGAGTTGATATGATCATACCAAAAACAGACATATAGATGAAAATTGAAAACCCGATAACTATATCCGAAAAGAAATAATTAGATTAGTGCAATATCAGATATTTTAACAATCACTGAAACCAAAAAACAATAAGTGGTCACTACTAAACTTATCTAAAAAATCCAATTATGAAAAATTAAGGAGAATTCCAATTTCCAGATAGAAAGAAATATAGAGATAAAGATTGAATACAGATTTTAGGGATCAGTACATAGAGAAAAATCAATAAAACTAAAAAAACATGGATCAAGAATTGGGTTTGTTGTTGGTAGATATATTTTTAGGCAACTCAAGTCATAATAAGGTAGTTATTCAGCTTAATGGTTTCTACAATCTTGTCAAATTATCAGAAACTCAAAGATGATGGCCATGCTACAAAAAAATGGCCCAATTCATAACTTCTATGATTGGCCTAACAGCATGGTCGTCCTTAAACTACTACACGTGTGCCTAAATGACCACTGACTAAATCTATATGTTTTCAACTAATTTTAGTAATAAGGACTTACTTTGTTGCATCATTCTATAATGATGCAGCGGTAGAGGACACATGCCATCCTGTTTAACGTTGACGGTGCCGTTAGTCATGTACCTCGAAACCATTTTCGGTGGATAATTAAACAAGGAATTTGGAGTATGCAGTCAGTCAATGAAACGTATTAATTCCTCAACGAAAACATAGCCGATTGTCTTGATTTATTTAAAACGATAAAATTAAACGATCCTGAATGTATTTTTGGGAAAGTTCCTATAGAATTTCGCCCTGACATGATGTGAATCATCACTGGTTTTTGCAACCACTAGTGATGGATACAATACACTAAAAATTAACCACGAAACTCAATGTCACTCGCGATAATAAAGCTTTGTCTTCTGCTCAATCACAATGAACACAATTACGGTGATTATAAAAAGAGTTTTATCGTGTTAAATAGAAAATAGCAAAACTCGAACATGCCAAGCACGTCGCGCTGCACCCAACAACAAAAATCAATAAGGGCGTTTTACAACTAATTTTCCTAGTTAAGAACTATCACATGGCCATAGGACTACCGTGGCTTGTAACTAACTCGTAATATTTAAATTACAATTAACAAAACCTTTTCAACTTGTGTATATTACCGATATAATTTAAAAAATCAACCATTTACTGATGCAAGTCAAAATAGGCTTTTGGCGACACACGCCATTATATCGACTGTGACAGTAGAGTAGTTAGTAAATCCGCCACTAGGAACAGATAGGACATGCGCCATCATTTTCTAACCTAACAACTACCTTTCGATGTTGCCGAGTGTTAAAAATATTCCGAGAATTCTAGAAACTAACTAACGCTTTTAATATATATTTTTTAAATCTGCAGAAAAAATGGATACTTTTCAAAAACAAGAAATCAACAGCTATAAAATTCATTTGTTGATATTATATAAAAAATTTCAAAATGAGAAGAATGTGGTGGCGGTGGTATTATTTCCATGTATGTTGTTATAGCTTGGAAGTTTTTGTTATCCTGTCTCTATTAAGTAATATATAATAAAAACATTCCAGTTACGCGTTTCTGTATATGATTACAGAATAAATCATTTTAAAATCATATCACAAGAAATTTCAATGTATTCTATACAAAAACAAGTTTGACGTGGCAACGCTGTATGGGAACTTAAATTTCTCAATAGAATCTACAACGGGAGCAACATGTGCATGAGCATATTACTGGGTTTGAATTGCAATTGAAAAGTAAAATGAACATTTATTATAAATATAAAATCACCGATTTTTATAAAAATGTTCAAAATTTTTGACAAGATGCGCTAAATATTGGTATAAAATAGGTCAATTTTTAACTAAACTTTAATATACACAACGTGGCATAAAAATGATGTCTTCTTGTACAATACTGATAGCGACGCTTATGTAACTTTATATGATGCATTATATTTATCCACTTACAGTAATTATTGTTATTAAACATTTTTCCACACAGATATGATGTAATAAATTCCAGTAAAAGAACACGTCACTACAATTTTAAAATATAACAATTTCCCTAACGGAATTTTGTAAAATATTCACATATGAGTAGAGAATTTTAATTTTCTTGCAGTATTTCAAAACAGCGAGGATACTTATCCTGCCATGCCATATGGATTATTAAACTCAACACCACTGTATAAGCAAGTGAATGTAGTAAGACCTACCTGAGTACCTGATTCTGAGCAGTACACCTATTGAGTAATGAAAGCTACAAGCCACCACTTGACGCACCAAAATCATGAAATGTATTAATAATATGTTGAGAACATATTTTTTTCAAATAATACAAAAATATTTATTCAAATATCAATTTTGTGGGTTATATAAATATTTTATATAGCTGCATACTGCTTTCGATAAAATTACTACTAATTTATTAAATTATACTATATTTTCTCACATAAAAAAATTAATTTGAAGATAAATTTAATATATTTGATGTTAAGGTCGGCAATTATCAATGTTATACAGGAAACCTATTTGACATTTTGATTTTGGTGTGACAGATGGGTGTAACTAGTATTAGGTTATTTAAAAAGGATACGGAGATGAAGTATATCTTTGTGTTTGCGGCCCGCCTGCCGCCGTCTGCTTCTGATTACTGCTCATTTCAGCCTTGGAGGGCGCAAAGTCCCTTACAGCAGCCGTGGCAGACTGATTCTAGGTATAATCTGCATATGTTCAACATTGACACATTACTGGAACTCTATAAAAGTACATATTCTATTTGTGGGCATTTTCACTATCAGCGTACTTACTTACGCACCGAATAACACGGAATTTTAGAAAAATTAACACTATTTAAACAGTTTGAACTATGGAAGAAGGTTAAGAATATTCCAAAATGGCGGAGTATTAAACTAAAAACATATTTTCACAGGATGTTCTTGTTCATTTCACCTTAAATTTCCTTAAGGGGAAGAAGCGGGAGCACTGAATGTTTATTTTTCAATTACACATATAAAATGTCACTCTAAATAATACAAATTAAAGTAAGAAGTTTTTCACTTTATCGAAATTGACACGCGGCTTTCACGTTTTCGCATAAGCACATCTAACGGAATTTTGTTGAACTAAGGTAACCAATCAAAATTCTATTTCACTTAATCAAGGACATACTTTCAGCTTGCAATCTCTTTCTAGTATGTATAAAGCTGAATAGGCAAGTCATTGGAAATAATAATAAATTTGTCATATTTTCCTTACAAATAGAAATAGTTGAAAGATTTTTAGTTTCATACAAGAAGTTAATCTTTTCTTCTACAGTCAAGCCTTTTCTAACCGAATATAACAAAAATTTAGTTTGAATATTTTTCTTCCAATGTAAAATCAGACCACTGCGTAGCTAACAAATATTGAGTCAGTTCATTTATACATGAATTGTCTACATGATGTAAGCAAAATTTTTCTGTGGAATAAAGGTTTAACTCCCTCGCTACCTTTATCCGTTAAGTTTTCAACATATAAAGCTTCCGCTCGAGTTTTATCATTAAAAATTAAGAAATGTATGGCATTTTAAAAATTATAAAGTAAACGTCAACTCGAAAAATAATTTTAAACAGTATTTTCATCGCACTAATGTTTCCAGTTTTTTTTTATTCCAGAAATATTATTGTTTGTGAACTGGCCTATAAAAAACATGATTCTTTGATCATTTCGCAAAGATGTGAACTGTCTAGTATGTCAAAATAAACAAACCCCGGTCTACTAACCTAAAAATTAAAAAAATGTCAAGAATTTAGACTTATTTCTTTTAATTATTATGACTTCTCACGGAAAAGTTGAAACTGACAAACTGAAACAAAATTTAGAAAATCAACTGGACAGATTAGTAGAACAGCTGCAAGATTTAGAAGATTGCAAGCAAGTTCATTTTTATCGATCGTTTAAAATATATTCAAAATATAAAAGCATATGTTTCTTATTTGTTCTTACTTGATTTATTCCATATTTATACCAACTTTCTTCTATAATCTTTTATCAATTTGTTGCAGGAATGATTTAGATAAGGAAGAATATGAAGAAACGAAAAATGAAACTATGGAACAACTAAACGAACTAAATGATAGTTTAAAAAAATTGGTAAAAGGAGACATTTCGCTTGTTAGCGCACTAAGTGCAATGCAACTAGTAAGTATGAAAAAAAAGGAAGAACTAGTTTATAAAAATTGTTTTTTAGGCTACACAAGCTGCAATATCCAAAGCATTCAAAACTCCTGAAGTTATCAGACTTTTTGGCAAAAAAGAACCAAAGCAGTTAAGGGAAAGATTATCTGTTATAGATGAAGAAGTCAAACTTAACAAACTCAGTTTGGAAGGTAGAGATAGACAGAAGGTGGGTTGTTATTTATTGACTTAAAATAAGCGAGTTTACTTTGAAATTTATATGCAAAAACATATTCTTACCTGCAATAAAACATTATCAAGTCTGTTATCAACTACACAATGTTAGGTACATTAAATAGTTTTATGACATCCTATCTACGAATCAGATTATTAATAACTTTCTTTATTTGCTATCTACAATAACAAATTTTTCCCTGTTCAAAACATTAGAAAAGTGAAATATGGATTAACAGGAAACACAAAAAATAGAAATTACCAATAAACATAATTTTTTCAGGCTGAAATTTTGACTGCACTACGCCAATTACACGAACAACTAACAACAGAAGAACTAAGATTTTTAGAACAACACAATCACATAACCAAAGCTTTTTTAGATTTCAACTTTGTTGAAGTGCCAGACGATGAATAAATATTTTTCTAATCATTTATATACCTGAATGAACAAGTAACCAATTTTAATAACCATTGTACTTTCAACTGTTGTGATGCTTATTGTTTTTATATTTTTCAAGTATATCGAGCCATTTTATACAAATATATAACATGTACAAGCTTAGTCGTAAATAAATATTAAAAACGCCTGTTTGTTTAATTTGAATTTAAGTTTCTCACAATAAGTATCATTCTCCACATCAATTTTTACAAGCTTTCAAATAATCTGATTAAATAGAAACATTATAATTGAAAATATGTTTTGTAATCCATTACTTCCAATTTGAAGGAGCACTGAACATACTCGATTCCATAGGGGTCAATTTTAAACTAGTAAGAGATTATGTGGGTGCAGTTAATGCACTTGGGGACCTATGCAAGATCACGGTGGCCGGAGTACTAGGAGAACATAAAAGCAATGAAAAGATAAATATATATTTTCAATTTTCTCTGAAACTGTTGAATTTTTTTCAAGTTGAGTTAGATATAACGTTACAATTTTCATAATGTACATATAAGTTTATTCAAACTAGTGATAGAACATGAAACAATAAATCAATTTTATGTGACGATATAAACTCTGCTGTTCGAAATTTTATAGCTTGTTATTCGGAATTCGCCTTCTTCCCTTTCTAAGGATTTATTTGGAAAAAGGAATTAAATAAAAAACACAAAATACATACAGTTATTATGTAATTCTAATAACAAATATTCGCCGAAAAAACTAAAGGAAAGTAATGCAGAAAGTATAATTTACTTTAAAAATGAACAAAAGCGTCCATTACGTTATATAGTAACCCAAGTAACATTTAAAAGATTTGTATGTACAAAGAAACAAGTGAAAATTTTCGTGTATTTCTACCTAATTCAAACATCTTTCCATTTGTATTGGTGAAGATTATAATTTATTTATTTATAGAATGTTTAATACAGAGTCCAAAATAAAATTGTAAAAAGAAGAAAATGTCAGTTATATTTGACCTTCGACGAAGGATCTCCCCTATAGATAAATAATACGAACACCATCCAAAACACTATTTTGCACATTAGTTATAATACACAAAATTAACAATTTCTCACAGCAACTGTGGAAAAAGTGACATAAGGCATAGCCAAACAGACATAAGACGTAGCCAAAGTAACATAAGGCATAGCCAAAGTGACATAAGGTTTAGCCAAAGTGACATAAGGTTTAGCCAAAGTGACATAGGGCATATCCAAAGTGACATAAGGTTTAGCCAAAGTGACATAAGGCATAGCCAGAGTGACATAAGGTTTAGCCAAAGTGACACAAGGCATAGCCAAAGTGACATTAGACATAGCCAAAGTGACATTATACATAGCCAAAGTGACATTAGGCATACCCAAAATAAAAACCTACAGCAAATTGTCATTCTCAAAAAATAGTAAAACTGGTAGGGTGGAACATTAAATTTGATTCTGTTCCTGTTCCTTCAACATCTGCTACAAATAATGACCTATTAACAATAACCAAAAACTTGTCACACCAAGGATCCAAAGATCTAGAACTGCCCCATTTTACAATTAATTATAATTTTAAGTGAAAAATCCCATGCAAGTGAAGTTAAAATGAAAATATAATTGTTTCAACTTAAATTTCTTGCCTCCTGTAATTTTTAATTAATCTTTGGTAATTTATTTAAATGAAATGCAGAAATGCTAATTTTCACCGTCATAAGCTATGCCTTGTCAGAAAATGTGCTCATAAAAAAGTACCTTATGCAACACAGTCTTTTGTTTGATTTTTAGATGGTGATCGTAGACAAAGTACAATGTGTAACACGTGCGCAAATGCTAATTTCTCCCGAGTATAAAGTTCCTACAATCAAATAGAAATAAAGAAAATTTGAACAAATTCATATTTAGACTTTTGATAAGTCAAGTTTGATAAACTAATTGATAGGGGGTTGCCCTCTTTAGACGAATTGTACTTCGATTGTACCTTGCATCTTAAACATGACACCAGTCAATTAGCTACTGTCAAATATTTAACTAAAACAAATTTTTAGATTACCTTTGTACATAATAGAACCTTTACGCTTCAAGTTCGAAATATTTTTGTGGTCAAGGTCAAGAGTGTTGTGTCTGTAAGCACAGAAAAACCGTCTATACTGCGCATGATTCTAAAAGCTCAATAACCCCACTTTGACAGTTGACTAATGGTTGACGTTAGAGTTGAAAATATTTTACCATTAAACAACAATTTTGTATTAAATAGAGGTACATTTTGCACCGAATTGTGTGCATATTAATATTAATATTACCCATTACAAAAAATCCGGGACTTTTAGTGAATTGAAAAAAAAAAGTTTTATACGGTAATACTATCAATTATTACGTGAATAACGAATAAAATCAAAAGAATATACCTTCTCTGGTATCACGTAAAACTGAAACAATTCCACCAATAGTTGGATTTTGTGAAACTTAAATTTTTTTTATCGCTTACGCCTACACACTTTTTTATGTTCAGCTTGCCAATGTTGTTGTTGACACGTCTGGGAGCAATACGCCGTATTCCAACAACAGTGATAGATGGCGTCTTGTTCGCAGTTGAAACACTAAAAAAAAACTCAGGAAATTTAATAATACATCCATGATACAGACATTTAAAAAAATAAATTGATCCCTTATAAAAATTCTATCGTACGTCCATGGTTAA
>CAJUYI010000239.1:36013-54545 GCA_910591695.1 Galerucella pusilla | reverse complement strand
ATTCTCTCTAAATTTCAAACTAATGGTCTTGGCATAGTTGTTGTAAGAAACTAAATAGATTATGTTTCAAGCCTGTAGAAAATATAGGGTCTTGCTGTCCTATACCGAGTGGTTAAAAAGATATAGCCACTCTCACAGAAAAATCACTATCCAAACAAATGATCATGTTCATGATCACCGCTTGATTTTTTTCTTTCCAAAGACCATGGTAGCTATAAACTTTTTAGAGGTCTTATCTGATTATAAAGATAACACTGTTTCCGTAGTGGACGGCTCCTCGCTCCTACTATGGAGCCACATGAGAAAAGCAATAACATGCTTACAGCCTCCCTCCGAAGCAGGACAATAACACTTAACTTTGTCTTTTTTCTCAAACTCTTAGACAGTACAAACAACTTTGGAGCATTTGGAGTTTAGTTCATGCTCGGGTGTCATTCTTGCTAATAAAATACATTCATCCATTTCTCTTTTCAAAGTAACCTAAAACGTTATCTCCGTAAGTTTGTCCACCAGACCAGGAATAAAATAAAACATCCGAAATCACCATGTATATAATTTAAGAGAGCGTTATGTATTTATGAAAATATTGGCATTTTAAATCTTTCTGACCCGAAAATAGCCAAAAACGATGTGTCACATAGTATACAATTATAATATAATAAATTCGTGTTTTTGATTAAAAAAGTCCATAATCATTAGCAAGTCCACTTCTAGAAGATATAATGAGTATGCTTCTTTAAAATTTGGTCCACACATTTTATTTTAACACAAAATTTTGCAGGTAATTCAAATTAAATAAATTCTATGCGAGGCACGTTACAGTCAGAAGCGTAATGTTTGTGCACATTAACTTTCATATGCGGTGACGTCACAGTCATAGTCTTCGCCCCGTTACGGTATGATTGTTTGTATTAGGAGAACGACATATTCTATTGACATGGAATTTTCAGAATCATATTTTCATCCTTAGTACTTTGTTTTACGACAGTTAAAAGTGATTTAAAAATTTTAGTAAACGAACCCATTGCAGATGTTTTAAAATCGATTTAGCATAAAATTTAGGAAAATTGTAAATTATACGAAAAGTATAATACCTAGGTATAGGACACCCTTATACCATTCGAAAGAGGACATTTTTTTGAATATGATGAATTATTGAAATACAGAGTGTTCCATTTAAAATAATCCTGATACTGCACATTGAATGATCTAATAATGAAACTGAAAATTCTGAACACCCTGTAAAGAGATATTTAGTACTCAATCGTGGAATACATTCAACGAATGTCCAACTATTAAGATGTAAGAGAAAATTTGCTAGAATTTGTTAAATAAATGAGTTAATAATTTTTTTTCGAAATGTTCACATTTTTAAAAAAGTCAGCACAACTCGGAACCTTTTGTATTTAGGTATAGGGAACCATTATGAAGGAGTATTATATTTTTAAGGGGCAATCAGAAAATGCGATAAAATATAGGGTGTGAAAAAATATGACTTTGATACGCCACAGTTTATTGGAACACCCTGTATATTTCAAAATATACTTCAAGTTGGAGTTAAATTCAAAAAGATTTTCTCCTTGGACTAAACAACTTCCTCTATTTAATACCTCCCTTCCCAAGTTCAATAAACATGAATCGCCCAACATACTTATAAAGAAAGCATTTTTGGACATATTAGAAAAAACACCATATGATGTAGTTCTCTACACAGACGCATCAAAAACTTATTTTGGTGTTGGCTGCTCCGTCACAACCAACCACAAACTAATAGGTTCCTATCGGTTGCCCTCAACATGTAGCGTTCACATTGGTGAGTTGTATAGCATCTTCCAAGCATTCAAGCAAATCTCTTCTCCTGTCAAGCGCGTCGCCATTTGTATCGATTCACTTTCCTCAATTAATTCACTCAATACCATATTTACTGACCATCCAATAGTTCAAAACATCCATGACATCTATCAAACTCTCTCAGCTCGTGATGTAACATTCTGTCTTATCTGGCTCCCATCTCACATTGGAATTACTGGCAATGAAAACGCTGACCACCATGCTAAAGAAGCCTCTTCTTCCATCACCACAACAACGTTGCAGCTCCCAGATGACATAAAACTATTATTCAAAAAGTCCGTCAAGGAGTCCTGGCAAAATTTTTGACAACAACAAAACAGCCCTTTACGACATATAACCATTAATCGGCTGTCCCTCCCTCGATTTCCTAACCAGGAGAGAAGCTGCTGTCATTAGACGATTGCGGACCAACCATACCAGATACACACATGGTTACTTGATGTCTTCTGAAAACCTTCCCGTCTGCCGTCACTGCAATAGTCCTTTAACCGTCAAACATATTCTCACAGACTGCCAGGAATACACCATTACATATAAGCGCCTAGACCTAAGACCAAACCTGAGAGAGATTTTAAACTGCACCGCTGAAATCCCAAAGACATTGAAATTCCTCAAACCAAACTAACCTCTACCACAAAATATAAACTAGATTGATATTTTACCGAGTATTTTACATGTTTTATGTTTTAAGATAGTGTATGTATTTATAATATGTCTTTTTGTCATTTGTACAGTGCCAATGGCCATAGTTGTCGAGGAACTTGAATTCTAATAAAAAAAAAATATTTTCCGAAAAATTTATATTTTCTTCGATATTTGTCCGGTCCCGAACTTTTGCCGAAATCTGTATATAAATTATATTGTTAGCTTTAATATACTTCAATGATAATGACTTACTTCCGTGAAATATCGTCACATTATGGTGAATTGTCAAAACGTCTCCCAAAAAATCAGCGAGCATCGTATACGTTTCCGTATTCAATTTAACTTCAATCACAGACATGTCAGTATGTTCCCGAAACAGTTGATTTGCTCTCCAAGTCAATTCACTATCTGATAACCAGTCGGGGTGATCCTCAGCCGCCATTGTTCGGGTTATAGTGTTTGGTAGCTGGAAATTAAAAAGTTATTATAAAATTTTTTTTTATGAATTCAGTTTTCAATATTATCTATTTACCCATGCTCTTATCCTGTGAAGAACAAACTTCAATAAATAGTTAATTTCACTTTTATCCATAAAAGATGAATTGTCTATCCTTTGTATGTTACAAACGGAACACAAGCTACTGTCAAACGTTAATTTACTTTTATCTACTGAATTTTCTTTTTGTTGTTCTTCATCGTCGATTATTGTAACTGCACCAGATGATCCAGCTGATTCTGTAGGATCAGAAGGTGGGTTCTGGAACATATTAAGTTACTATATAGGCCAGTCGGTATGGGTCGTTTTAGACCAAAAGTACAAGTAATTAGCAATTATAAAAACCTTGAAGTATGTAGATTAATATAAAAAAATCTCCCAAATTGGAAAAAGAAATCAAAAATTTTTTTTTTTCGAAATTTTCCAATATTTCACGCTGGGAGGAAGGTAGAGGAAAATGAAAAATACGACCGTGTAGGGGAAGTGTTTTGCAATAAAAAAGGTCTCTTGCGTTTTTTTCGTCCGATCAATGGTTTGTCCGTAAAAAATTCGGTAAACTAAGTATGTGTTCCGCATCCGCGCGACTCTGCTGCACGGTGGAAAAAAATATAAATTTTCAATCAGAATTTTTTTCTATCTTTGGTGAGAGTTAAGATTTTAAATAATAAATAAAAGGTGATACATTAATTTTCACATATTTTTATTGGAAAAAGCTATGAAAAAAATTATATATCTTGAAATTTTATATTAATCATCTTTTATACATTTTGTTCGTTGAATATTAATCTTTATATCACATGAGTATCAAATTTTATTTTGAAAAAAGAAGATACCTACCCGAATCTATAAAAATTGCTATTTTCGCTTATAATACAAAAAATCATTGAATCCAAAAATGTATGTGAATTAATCAATTTTGTAATTATATATTCTTGATCTTAGAAGTTTCTCCAATATTTCTACGCAAACCCCATCAAAATTACTCCAGTTTTATCAAAGTTACAGTATTTAATAATATGGAATAAAATTCTTCATGTCATTATTTTAGAAAATTATAAAAAATGCCGATACACGTCAACTTTTGAATTGAGTTGTGCGTTATATAAAAATAAATTTAAATGTACAGTGTGATTCACACAAGTATGCCATAGTCGGTGTTTTTTTTAATGAAACACCCTGTATATTTGCATATTTTTGAAATCCTCTTAATGAACCGATTCCAACAAACTAAATTATGTATAGTCAATTATGAATTATACCGGGTGAAATTTTGAAATTAATAATTTATTACACTTGAAATATTGGTACTTTTTTAAATTAGCTAAATATGGATTTATCAAAAATCTAAACTAACTTATAAAAAGCTATTTAGGTATCTTTAAGAGAAAATCCATTAAGATATTTCATAGTTAACAAACAAAGGAGTTATAACCTACATCTTCTTCATTTCTATCAATAATAGGCCACAATCTTACTAAATTACAAAAATATCAATACACTTAAAATGAAGATAATATTTTACAGTTATTACAGAAAATATGGTGCAGATTGGAAAATAAATGATTATTAATCTTAAAAAGAATGACTCAATTTTTTTTAAATACATCTACTTACTTGAACTGCAAAGTTTATTGATATCCTTTGGGCATCAAACCTTCTCCGAGCTGAGTTGATACAAGTTTGATGAAACACTCTAAAGCAGTTTGTACATTCAATAATATCACCAGCCAAATGACATTCGAAGCAGTACCAGTCCTTACCATCTAGTATTGGCTACATCAATACAAAAAAATTAGACTTGATTCCAATTTAAGATTTAGTTTATTTACTTACCAATTCGTCTTGTATTGGAATTTTATATATTTGATATGGACTAGATGGATCACTTTTTTTAACTGGCCTGTAAAAAAATTCCTGATTCAACTACTACTGGATCAATTAATTATAGTAGTTGAAGCCGAATATAAATTTACTTACGCAATTAATTTATCATTAAGAGCTTGTTTGATATATAATTCTACTCGTCCTGGGGTATAATCATCAATAGCTTGCATATATTTTGTAATTTTTCCAACTTCCGCTGATACTCTATGATGGTTGGCCGTTCTGATTGCATTCCATATAATTTTAACATGAATTGGATCAGTTTGCCTCCTGATAACCATCTCTAAAATAAATAAATATTTGTGTCCCTCATAGTTCAATTTTAGTTTATCTGTGTTACTTTCCCTATTTATCATATATTGATAAATATTTATCATTTTAAAATATTCCAAAATCTTTTCAAGTTAAAATTGGGACACTAATAACTGACATGTATTAGTGTAATTAAAACTAGCTGTACATCAAATGATAAATCATACAGTTATAGTTTATCATACCCCCATTACCTTATAAATATTATGTGGGTACAAAATGGATATTAATACAAACATTTTAAAACCGTACAAGTAAAGACATTTAGCAGTCAGTTATACACAAAAAATGTTACAAATATATGCAGTTATTGGTTCTGCTCTAGTCATATCGGGTATAGTTTACGGTTATATATTTATAAGATATTTATTAGAAAATATAAGAAGCAGTGAAGTTATTATAGCAATATCTGAAGCATTAGTTACTCTTGCTATTGGAATTTTATATATTTATTCGGTTTTTGTGCTAAAAAGTTACTCTGAAAATTCGGTAACAAATTTTACAAATACAATAGATGATATAATATTGAGAAATGAAACCTTTGAATATGTTTTTACTACTACCACCACCAAACCAGAAGAAGAACATGTAGAAAACAATGAAGAAGATGAATTTATTGAAGCAATGGAAGAAAATGCAAATCAGTTTCCAGACAATGTTATTACAGTAAGTACAGAAGAATCAATATATTATCAAGAAGAAACATCAACTAATGTGGTTATTAATAAAAAAACAACACCAGCACCAGAAGTGAATAAAACCGAACAGTTCATTAAAAACTATCAAAACTTTCTTAAAGAAATTATAAAACAAAAATTGTCTAGCTCCTCAATTTTCAATAAAACTCTCACAAACATGAAGTACGGACCACCAAAAATAAAAAGTAGCAGAAATATAAAAATTGAGCCTGAAGAGGATAGCTGTTTTTATGATTTTTTTATTGAAAATGCTTTGCTACTGTATTCCTTTATTCACTGTTTACTAACGTTATTAAAGAACACATTACAATGTAGGATGTGTAATAAAAGTGAAGTTGTAAAAGAATCGAAAGATACAGAGGACAACAAAGAAGAAATTAACAGTGATGTGCTTGATACTAGTGATAGTGAGAAAAATGATGTATCAGCTCCTGTAGGTCCTATATTTGTTGACAGTGTTAACAATCCAAATTCAACGTCTGGTCCCAATTTGAAATTATTTCAAGTAAAAGGAAGTCAATCTAAATCTACCACAGAATTATCAAAAAAAGTTCCTGAAAACTCTCAAAAGTATAAATTATCAGTCCAAGTAATGTTTATGTGGTTACTTCCAATTTTAAGTCTTATAGTTCTTTATTTTTCAACAAAAACTGAAATAGGTGTATTTGATGATGAACAGAATATTCTGAAAAAAGCAAATTTTACAATTATTCCTGCAGGTCATAACTTTATGGATCCAGTTCCAACTTCTGTGAATATAACTTCAGAAGTGGAAAATGTTGTAAGCAAAATTTATAATATAGTTAATGAAGTCAAAGAAAAAGAAGACAAAAAGACCACCCATTTTACACCTGTTATGTCAAAAGTAATATACTTTTCATCACAAAAACCAATAGCTCAAAAGGATTCCATAGAATGTCCTCACATAAGTACATTTTTAAAAGTCTACTATTTTCTTATATTCATAATAGGTTACTTTGTTGTTATACTGTTTGCAAAAATAACAGAAACAACCGCTAAAAATACAGATTCTAACAAGGCTAAGCAACAGAATATTTGTTTGTTAACATTCTCAATGTTATGGTTACCCAGTGTGCTGGATTTATTCTGTAGAACATTCATATCTCAACAAGGCAATTCTACAGTGATCTCAGACATATTCTTGGCGTTAGGAAACTCCAACAGAATTCAAACTATGTTTGCTGATCATATATTTATCAAGAAACATAATAAACCGAATTTTGTTAACCCAGTATAAATATGTTCAAAGTATAACTACTATTAACATATATACAATTGTATTGTATGGATTTTATTTTGTATCAATAAATAGTAAACGTAATAAATACTTTTCTTACTAGTTTTAAAAAAATATCCTTTCTGCTTATTTCAATGAAATGTCTGTCTAGTATAGCTAAAATAAAAGTTAAAAGTATAGGTTACCACTGATCAACAAATAAATAGTTACATTTTTGCGTTTGATAAACACTAAAGCGTGAGATATGAGATAAGGGGATAAACTATAGCGTTTAATAGCTAGAAAATACAAATTAACTATTATTACATTTGGTTTCGTTACAGAAATACAGAATACAGAATACAGAACTAATGGAACTGATTTGTAGTAATGTCATTTGTCATTTATCTCTGTCAACTTTATAAAATAAAAACCATAGACAAAAAATATTAGAATAAAGTCTATTCAATATGATCGAATGAAAAAGTCGGCAAGGGCGTCGAACACCTGCTTAAGCTTCGGCAATGGAATTTGTATCCACATTACCATATTTTGGAATATTGAATTATATACTCTGTGCTTTGGCTCTTCTGATATGACCTCGATTTATTCAAGTTTACCATTATATTTGCTATGTTGAATTCAACTTCTCCATCAGTGGAATACATACTGCTGGAGCCAAGTTCAAATATTGGAATCATCTGTCCATTTGGCAGCTGACTCCTTACTCTCCTGGAAGTAGGCAATACTTCTCACACTTAACCTAGAATTTTATTTATCAATTTATGCAAATTTGCTTATTAAACAAAAAACATCTTGAATAACATGGAATTGATCCTTTCACCATGCTAGGAAACTTTGAGATGTCTTTAATAACCCAATGATGTTCATAAATTGACGTGAAAATAATGTACATTCAAGGATTTTTGTAGGATAATTTTAAAAGTAACGATCATCCGTTATAATAAATATTAAATAGATATTAATAATTATAGGTTATTTAAACATTAAAAAAACTTGTTTCGAATTAATTTGGATATTATGATCTTGGTCTGTTTACGCTTTTTGTAAAATGCAAGGTTAAAACTAGATAATTCTTGAATTGATCATGTTTAATAAATAATTATTTTCAATACTGGACCTTCTGCTCACGATATAGATAGTTCAAAGATTCTATTACGTTACATCTATTCATTATATTTTTATGTTCAGTAGTTATTAAGGTCATATATTTTTGCACCAAAAACAATCAAACTTATATTTTAGCTCACTTAATTTAATATGATCATATAAATTCGCAACTTTTTTTGAAAAATGTTTCTACTGATGTTCCTACATCGTTAATACACGGTCTGGATATGTTTTTAAACATTAAGGACATAAAATTAATTATTTCATTTCGACATTGAACATATCATTTACAAAACTGACAGTATAATTACATGACAGCAATTTTGAACATCCTGTACGACGGCTTCTGCAAAGAAGAAGTTAGTAGGTACACTTATATATTTCCATTAATAATAGACAGGGCCGTTATCATTTAGTCGTGGGCAAAATCCTTTATCTAGCTAAGAAGATAAAGTAGTGAAAGCTCACTAAATAAAACCCAAGTATGATGTAATGACAGTGTATTACAGAATTAAAAAGATTACCATTTACTTCTGAGAACCGGTCCTGTAGGTGACTGTTAAAAAATAACAATTCCTGAACTACCGCTTACACAATCTTTAATGGACGATTGCAATTAAGATTGGCATATAATAATTATTGTTGGGATGATTTATTTCAAAATACACTACTACAACTTACTTCTGCACGACCAGTGATCGTTAAGAACAGTTGGTTAATAGAATAAGTTCATTTTAGAAGAGGAACGGTACCGATTTGTACGAGAGTTGCTCAATAAAAACACGGCTACAATTTTCCAAATGGAATATTCAAAAATTAAATTATTTTAAATTTGGTCTATAGATTAACAGAATAAAAGATGAAAATGTACTAAAATTATGCAACTGATAATGCAGATACGTCACTAGTTTAAATGTGAAGTTGTCGATAGTCTTTATTTGCTGTTCCATGTTTCAGCTTCTTCTTCTTCATTGGGATGTTTCAGCTCATTCAGGACAAAAATGTCATGTGTGTCATGAAACTTTCGAAAAACCGCTTTTTCAATGTAAAAAGTATTGTAAAAACCACAAAACTATGAATTTTGGTTTGAAATTTGAGGATAGTATTTTCAAAAGACTAAAAAATTTAAATGGTATAACTTGAAGGGTTTCTGTTTTATCAATAACAAATGGAAAAGTAGTGAAAATCTACTTTATCTAATTCCGCTATCAAATGTGACACTTTACGTCACTCCTTGACGTTAGGTAACGTCACATTTTTCATAACCTTCATATATCAGTTATGAAAAGTAGTTATGTAAAAACTTTACGTAACTGTTTATGTTTCAACATAGAGATACCACATGAGTTTCAAAGAATAATTTATTAATTAGGTAGGTACTGTCAAAACTGACAATTATTTCATTATTTAAACTGTACAATTTTAATTCAATAGTATTTTGAGATTTATAAACATTGAAAACATTATTCAGGACACAGTTATTTAAAGTAAGTCAATATTCTGGGTGAATACATCATAGTAATAATACTTCTAACACCATTTGATTCCACTTCAATATTATCATTGTAATTGAAGATTTTATTGAATATTATGAAAGCGCGGAATTAGATAAAACGTTGTACGTAAACACGTTATGAAGAGAGCGACATTGTTCAACACGCGTAACTCGCTAGCGCTCGTTTTGGCAATTACGCTTGTTGAACAATATCGCTCTTTTCATAACTAATTACGTAAATATCTATTCTGATACCAAAAAAGGTACTCATAACTGGACAAATTGAAGGGTTAGTGTTAATGTTCTATACCTTGTTTAAGTGAGATAAGCGATTTGAATTTACGTTGGTATTTCTGCTACGTGATTGATAAGATTACCGCCCGTTTCACACAGCTCTTTTGATACAACTGATAACCAGAAAAGGAATTTCTGGCAAAAACATAACAATCTGCACTGATAGTAGACAAGCCCTATTAGCCTTTGAACAGACAACGTGTTATATCGGGGCTAGTACTAGAGTGCTACCAGGATTTATCTAACGCCTCGGCAGATATTATCCTGAGGTTGGTTAAAGGGTATGACAGATACAGATACAACTGACAACGACATTTGTCAGTTTCTTGTTTTTTCTCTTCTTATACATTGCAATGGCCTCCTATCCTATAGGATATCCAGACAGAGTTGAATTCCTGCTTCTTTACATGAAAATATTCATTACTTCGTTCAATCTTCTTTACCAAAACAAGGTATAGTGTTCACCTATCGATTCAGGGGGTCTATCCACTAACAGTGAGAGCTCCTACGGGAGTACACACTCATAAAGTGCGCATGCGAGCTCTCTCGAAATTGCAAACTATGATATAGCCCGCATGCGCACTCTATAAGTGTGTACTCTTGTAGGAGCTCTCACTGTTAGTGAATAGACCCACAGGAGAAAATTTTACGCATACAAGTGAATTTTCAAGCATTAAAGGAATTGAAAAAGAAATAGCGAAATACTTCCATGTAAAAAGTCTTGTAAAAACCACAAAACTATGAATATTGATCTGAAATTTTAGGAGAAAATTTTCAAAAGACAAATCTAAGAGGAAAAAAACTTTCAAGATCATAACTTAAATGGTTTTGTTGTTAGCACTTTCGATCTGCCTCTCATCTTTTTGTTTGCATGTGCTATTCAATACGTGTCTGTCTCCATTCTATTCAAACCAAGTTTGTTGTTTTTTGCTTAATTAATTTTTTCTGTGTTGCGTAAACATCAGTGAACATGAATACATATTTTTACATAGATGATAAATTATCGAATATTAATTGTATGAGAATAATCATCTTCCGGACTTAAGAACGTTTTTGATTTGATTAAAAATTATGTCTATTGTATATTATATATAGTATAAATATTAAAAGCGGATGATCAAATGTATTCATGGGTCAATGTTTTTTGCATGGTCAAAAAACTTTCACTACCTATCCTCGACTTAACAGCATCGGACTGCACCAAATAAAATCAAACCAAACATTATTTTTTCATTTTAATACTCACATACTTTCAAAGGCAACATTTTTGATGAATACCGGACATAAATAAAATATGCATCGTACGTCCATGACGTATGGGGATTTTCAGGAATAAATCAACCATGATACAGTGTCTATTTTATGTCAAAATATCTCGAAAAGCTTTAAAAAAAATCCCCAAATATGTTTTATTTAAACTATATAAAGTGGCTAGACACCCCTTGTGGGGTTGCGCCGGATAAATGCTTTCTAGATCCGCTTTCTGGGGTGGATCAATCCCCTTCATTTCATTATTTACTCGCTTATTTTTTTCCATAGAATCCTATCCCTCGTTTTTTTCTTTCCATCTGACGATTCCTATCCTTCTCAAATCCTCCTCCACTTCCTTCAGCCACTTAGATCTTGGTCTTCCTTGCCTTCTCCTACCACCTGGTTCCCAATGTAGCATTGAGCAAGCGACTGCTCGCTCACCTTCTCTCCATACATGTCCGAGCCATTTTATTCTTTGTCTTTTTATTCTTTTGACTATATCTTCCCCGTTCATTTCTCTCAGTATTCCATGATTCATGCGTTGCCTGTATTCATTGTCGTCAGTTTTTATTGGACCTACAATTGTTCTCATTATTTAAACTATATATATGATAAATTCATTTTTAATATTCTAATTTTGAGTTAACCTACAAAATTTGAAAACGTTACGCTACTGATTTGAAGTCGAATGTCAAAATTACAAAATGGCGCTGATTTTGACAACAAGCTCGCGCATACGACTGCAAGTTTAAGCCGTTTAAGCGGGTTCTTTTCACGTGAAACGGAGTCTACAGATTCTATTGGGGCTTCAAAAAGAAGATTTCTCCCTTTTATATTTGAAGCATTCAGTCACATTCTGTCAGAAAGTTTAGTTTCCCTAGGTCTCCAGGGGTATTATTAACTCAACTAACACATGAACATCATTATTCTTAATTAGCTTTTGCTAAAGCTTAACAGTACCTTTAATGTCTTGATTGCAGTTACTGAGCGATATTTTGGACTGGCTCAGACATGTAATGCATTCCCAGAGTTATGGAAGAAGAATGCATTAGGACCTATATCCCGCAGGATGGTTCAAGCTCTACAAATAGACACTTAGGTTGTCCAGTAGCAAGGGAGTAGCCAGGATTTATAACAAGGAGGGGGCAAACCATGGTTTCTAGTCGTTCAAAATGTAAAATTTTAGGATAAAAAGAAAAGGCAAATGAAAACAAAACTTTGCTTATGTCCAGTAGTCTCATGGGTCTTGTGCCCTAGGATTCAGAATTGGTATGTAACTAGACATGTGGATGGATGTCTCTTTGTCTATTCTTCTTACATTGTTAATTTTTGCCTAGACAGTTCCAAATCATCTTCCAAAAATGAAGAAACGAAACTAATTACATTTCCATTGAGCGGATAAGTCCCTCTCTGTGTACAATGGAGTCTACTATAACAAACAAATCATTAACCTTACCCACTATTGCGATTCAATCTTAAGAAAAAAAAATGGGATGAGAACCTTGAATGTGTAACATCTGAATGAAATAATATTTGTTTAGAATTCAAATTTAAAACACTGAAATCAAAAAATGTCGAAATAAAATTTTTTATTTATGTGGAATATTTTAAAATATTTCATGTTTTATGACATGATATAACATATTTACCTTAAAATGTTACCTACTTAACTAGATAAATATTTATCAAATAAAGGCCTAGATAATAATGGTAATATTCAAGCATAATGAAGAAGAAACAAAATTGTAGGAAACATGGAAAATCCTTGTATGTGGCCTGGAATCTGATAAATTTACATTTTATAAACATAAACATAAAATATTTGTGTATAAAACGTCAGTTAAGTGACTTTTTAGCTCTTACTGACAGAAAATCATATCTATGGCTGCGGAATACGCAATAAAAAATGATCAAATACCATCAATAACAACAAAGAGTGATTTTAATGCCAATCGCACCGGTTATACTGTCAAAATCAATAATATCTAATGTAGCATTATCGTCTTCGAGCAGGATTCAAATTCACCTTCCTCCAGAAAACTCCACAAAACTAGTCATATAATAGCACAGATTATAAAGAGAAAAGATACGAATCCCGGTAAAACATCAAACGATTTTCAGCTCCGTCGTCAATGACCTTGGACCTTTAACTCGGTATGGCCGCGATGTTGCCAGTTTAAAATATTTTCTCGGGGACTCGGGGACAATAACAATTTCTAGTGCCGCATCTAGTTTTTTTGGAAGTTTCCACTAAATATTGTGACAATATGAATAATAAGAAGCAATTTTCCGGTATTTTACATCCTCAAGCAAAAAAAAATGGTACTTAATCTGATAGATTATTACGAAAATGAATGAAAAAGTGGAAATTCGTAAACCAGTGTGCAGGAAACATTAACCGTTATTATTTTTTTCCGGGTATATTTGTAATCTCACATTTTGGTAGCCTCTGTGTCTTCTGATTTGATACATATGGTTAGGGACCTTTGAACCCGCACGATAAGAGCGCTTTTGACCATTTATATCTATCTTTCATTAAACTTTCCACAAACTTGACAAGTTTTGAAAAGAAAATTTCAAACTATTAACTAAAGTTGGTTCTTTTTGCAAATCAACCCTTGTTCCACCAACCAAAATACTTAAAATAAGATAACATTCTATACATACAACAAGGAAAACTTGTGTGTTAAATCTAGATACCCAATATTATGTCATAATAATTATATGCTAGAAAGTAAAAGGCGAGAGTTAATTTAAAAGATAAAGAAATAACGAATTCGTGTTGGTTCGCCTTCCGAAAATGTATAAAGATTAAAAGTAAATTAGATCGGTAGTTATAATAATTAATCCGATCAATAAAGTCAAAATTTTTATCATAATATCGAAAAATAATTCGAAAATGCTAGGATCCACTCAAAAACCTTTTTACAAGTGGTTGAATGCTCGATAATACAAATTTGTTTGTGTGAAATGTCACGATTTGGTTGTAATACTGAAGCAAACAATTTTCTATCCGAATAACCCTCGGACATTGATAAATGCTCAAAAATGTTATGACAACTTTCTCCAGCATGTTGCTTGTAGGCAACAGACCTCCGCCTACGGCGTCGCTCTGTTTCCAAGCAACAAGCTTTCGAAATCTGTCATGAAATTTTTTCGAACAATTTCAATGTCCTTGGGTTATTATTACTGATAATTAGCCAGTAATAAGTTATATACAATAAATATACAATTATTAAACAAATTGAATAATTAGAGAAATACTTAATCAATTATTACCATGCAAATATTTTAGTTACCTAATTGATTTTTTTCGGTAATTTCGCAGCTGTCAATTACTAAAATTAGAAATTCTGCATTTAATTTCAAATGAGCGACATAATACAAAAGAATATACACTTGTTTTAGCAAGTTAATCTTCCATTTTTGATTTGACAGCCTGTTGACAGATGTCAAGTGTTGGGATTAAACATTTGACATTAATATATTTCACATTCATTCGCCATTTGACAGTTTAGCATTAAAGGTCATTTTTATTTCTCGCAAGGGGTGCATCACATGAAATGCTGACATATTTTCGTCCCCCCACTGAGGGTCACTTGTATTATGGGATTTGACACATCCTCCTTAACAAAAATCAATTTGCTTTAAGTGGCTCCCATTAATTTCAAATAAGCGACATAATACAGAAGAATATACACTTTTTTTACATGTTAATTTTCCATTTTTGATTTGACAGCTTGTTGACAGATGCCAAGTGTCGTGATTAAGCATTTGACATTCATATATTTGACATTTATTGGTCATTTGACAGTTTAGTATTAAATGTCATTTTTATTTCTCGTAAGGGATGCATCTCATGAAATCATGACATCTTTTCGTCCCCCCACTAGGGGTCATTTGTATTTTGGGATTTGACACATCCTTCTTAACAAAAATCAATTTGCTGCCATTAATTTCGAACTAATTAGCCCACAATTCACCTCATTGCCTGGATTATAACTGCGTAATAATGATTATCAGATGCTGTTATGATTTTCGATACATATCAGTTAACTTTTACTAAAGAAAACATGCAAGAAAGTTTGTCTATTATAAATAATTCATGTCGAATAGATTCGTCTTTTTCGATAACTCATTTTTATTTCAGCTATACTTTTTATGAAGTTTGTGCTACATCTTATAGAATATTGTGAAATAATTGTTTTCTTTCCTTGAATTATAGTTCAGAAATAAACTGCGTGTCCATATAAATTGTCTGAATATTGAAATAAAACATTGTTGTGAACATAACACAGGAATTTGTTTAAAAGTGTGTTAGTAAAGATATAAAAAACACAATTTGAAATATTAGAAATTTTCGATTTCTCCTCGTATAAGGCATCTCCCGGTCACTATTATAAAATCACAATTGCTCAGTAGGTATTTATATAATTAATCACTGTTTATTTAACGTTTTCTCACGTACTCACCTATAAGTTTGGATTTGTTAAGATATTATCAAAGTTACGACACCTGATTTTCCAACATTTACTAACATATCACATCGAGCAACAGATGAGATTAGAATAATTTACTTTTGTATTAAAAGTAAATTACAGACCGCCGCTAACGAAATGGAATATTTCAAAGTTTATAGTGTTAAAGGTGGAATTTGGATAAAACATAAATTGTTACCAAGAAAATCTTAGTAGCGGTCTCATTCTTGTTTGTCCGCTCTTAATCTTGGTTTTGGTCTTGCTCAAATACATTTTCCAAAACAAACTCAATCCAAAATAAATGGAGCACAGGAAGAACTAAACATCTTCTCCCTACTTCTCTCTACTAAAATTTCTAAATCAGTTATAACTGTCTTAAAACAAAGTACTAATGATAACAATATGATTCTGAAAATTTCATGTAAATAGAATATGTCGTTCTCCTAATACAACCAAGCATACCGTAGCGAGGCGAAGACTATGACTGTGACGTCACCGCATATGAACGTTAATGTGCACTAACATTACGCTTCTGACTGTAACGTGCCTCGCGTACAATTTATTTATTTTAAATTACTTACAAAAATTTTGTGTTGATAAAATAAAATGCGTGGACCTAATTTTAAAAAAGCAGACTCATTAAATCTTCCAGAAGTGGACTTGCTGTAATGATTATGGAGTTTTTTGATCAAAAACACGAATTTATTATATTATAATTTTATACTAGGTATGTGACACATCGTTTTTGGCTGTTTTCCGGCAAGAATAATTAAAAATGTCAATATTTTCATGAATACATGCTCTCTCAAATGATATACAGGGTGATTCCAGATGTTTTATTTTATTCCTGGTTTGGTGGACAAAGTTACGGAGATAACGCTAAAGGTTATTCAAAGCTTTGAAGAGAGAAATAAATAAATGTACTTTATTAGCAGGAATGACACCTGAGCATAAACTAAACTCAAAATGCTACAAAGTTGTTTGTACTGTTTTAAAAAATATACGAAGCTAAGTGTAATTGTCCTGCTTCAGATTCAGATGCACATGCCACCCAATGGTAAAAAAAGCGATATTTGTTAGAGCTGTTCCGGACTTTGAATCAAATAAAATAATTTTTTTCAAAACATATAATATACGCTAGTTTTGTTGATGATCTACTGAAAAAGATTACCTGTTTTTTGTAAAAAAGCAATATTTAATAAAATTTAATTTGTGATGAACTGATCCATTATTTTAATCAATAATTTTGAACATTAATAAAACAATATTATCTACGTATTTTAGAGAATTTAGATTGATACAAGCGTGTGGTTTTCAATAACCCTCTCAATATGGATTCACAAGAATTTTATAAGGTAATTTATAACGATTCTGCACTTCTGATTAAAGAAAAAAGGAATCTTAAAAATACACCAACAGCTAAAACGTATAATAAATAATAAGCATATGAGCAAGCAAAATACCTACTTACTATTACTAGCTAAGTAGTCATCTAACCGAAAACCGATCGGCGCGATTTCATATGCGATGACGTCACGCCTGAAATTCAGAGATGAGCGCTGTTTAATGTTTATAATTTTTTTTAGGCGACTTAGGAGTCTCGCTGATGTCTCATTTTTTGCACAGAGCCTCAAAATGATGTGCTTTTCCTAATGGTAAAATAAAAAAAAATGTAAATGAGCCTATTGTATTTTTGCTAGTGCACTCAGTCTAGCACCTTTGTTCTCTGCATCATTTTGTACAAGCTCTTAGTGTTTGTTATATAGTTCAGCACCAATTGCGCTCGGCCAAATAATAGCTGTCTGCAGGTGCTCTTTTTTTAAAGCAAGATTATTCTTAGCTGGTTCCTGTACAGCCTGAGCAGATCCACTGTTCTCTTCAGGTTTCTTGATGCTCTCGATGCAATTCTGAGTCAGATTCAAAGTAGTGTAACTTACAGGAATCTTATAAAGGTAGACTGTAGAGGAGATGATATATAAATACAGAAAACTTATCTCTCTACAAACAGTTTTTCTGCAGAATATTTAAGATACACATCAATGTTGTAAAGATACTTAAAATATCTTTGTACTTGTATTTAAGTTAGGTTATATTTGTGGTGAGTGGGTCTATTGCTGGTCATACCTTTTGAGATATCACCAAACAAATTCAGCTTCTTAACAAAGCCGATTAGTTTATTTGGTGAATGATATTTCAGGCTTGAGGGCGCGAGAGAGACCCTGCCAATTATACCTTATTCGAGCCATGGTGGGGAGGGGACAAATTATATGCTCTGCTGTTTCATTATCTTCCAGACAAAGACGGCAAGCCGGATTTTCCGACAGTCCAAGTTTTGGCATATGATGATTCAAATGACAGTGGCCAATTAGGCAACGTAGGTCATACCTGCTATAGTCTAACATCTGTTTGGAGACATTCTTCGAAGGATGGATAAAAGCCTTCTCGCTGTCCAGGTATTTAGTGTTTGTTTGGCAAAACATATTGCGATGCCAATTGTAGGTTCTGGTCCGATAGAAACACGTGCGGCACCTTCCCAAGCAAGAGAGTCTTCTCGTTTCCTTCCATGCCAGAGTGGCCAGGGATCCAGACCAGCATTACTTTATTGAGCTCTCCTATTGAGGAGATTATTTTTTGACAGTCTTAAACCAATTTCGACGTTACACGGTAAGAGCTAAGTGCTTTCAAAGCCGCTTGGCTGTACGAGGAAATTTTTATTCTTCTATTTGTGATATTGGTTAGCTCCACATGAAACAATGGCGT
>CAJUYI010000239.1:14520-31013 GCA_910591695.1 Galerucella pusilla | reverse complement strand
CTAGTTTAAACTGCAAAATATGATAGTTTTTACTGTTGAAATTAATAATTTTAGTTGTGAATTTGGTTAAATCTCCAATTTAAGTTAGAAATTCCTATACATTTACAGTTAACCCTGTGAACTTCCTTTAAACAGTACATTTTCCTAAATTCCTAACTTAAACTGTAAATTGTGAAGAGTAAACTGTTGAGATTCACAATTTTAACAGTAAATTTGGTTAAATCTCCAATTTAAGTTGGAAATTCTTATAATTTTACAACTTTAGCTGTAAATTTCCCTAAATTGTTACTTTAAACTACAAATTTCTTGATTGAAGTGCAAAATGTGAAAGTTGTTACTGTTGAAATTCCCAGTTTTAGCTGTAAGTTTGGTTAAATCTCCAATTTAAGCTGGAAATTCCTATAAATTTACAGTCAAAGCTGTAAATTTTCCTAAATTCTTACTTTAAACGGTAAAATTTTTTGAATTCCTAGCTTAAACAGCAAAATATGAAATTTTTTACTGTTGAAATTCACAGTTTTAGCTGTAAATGTTGGTTAAATCTCTAGTTTAAGTTGAAAATTTCAAAAAATTACAGCTTAAGCTTTAAATATCCCTAAATTCTTACTTTAAACGGTACATTTCCTAAATTCCTAGCTTAAACTGCAGAATGTGGAAATTTTTACTGTTGAAATTCATAATTTTAGTTGTAAATTTGATTAAAACTCCAATTTGAGTTGGAAATTCCTATAAATTTAAAGCTAAAGCTGTAAACTTCATTAAATTCTTACTTCAAGCTGTACATTTCCTTGAAATCCTGGCTTGAAATGCAATATGTTACTGTTGAAATTAGCAGTTAACGCTGGAACTTCGATGAAAGTTGTATATTTTCAGCTTAAACTGCAAATTTCCTCAAATTCTCACTTTTATCTCTGGATCTGGTTGAATTATGCTTATGCTGTACATTTTCTAAAAATTCCAACCTTATTCTCTCAATTTATAGCTTGATTTGTAAATTCTTTGAAGTGAGTGTTTTAAAATTCACATTCTAAGCTGTAAATTTGGTTGAATCTCCAGTTTGAACTGGAAATTTAATTAAATTTATAAAGTAATCTATGAATTTCCACAAAATTTACAGTTCAGGCTTTAAATTTAGATAAACTCCCAGTCTAAAATTGAAATTCTGATAAATTTGCAGCTAAAACTGAAAATATCGACAAATTTATACGTTAAACTGAAAATTATGAAAACTGAGTTCAGAATTTACAGTTCCAGCTGTAAATTTGGTTAAAAAACATTTTAAGTGGATATTACGATAAGTTTTGCTGCTTAAACGTTAAATTTCCTCAATTGAAGGCTTCAACTGTAAATTATATGAATTGAGGCAGTTAAAATTTATAGCTGAATCTGTCAATTGCTACCTTTAACTATTAATTTCCCTAAAATTCCCAATTTGAGCTGCAAGCTTGCTTACATTCAAAATTAAAACTGTGAATGTTTGTGAATTACTAGCTTAAGTTGCACTTTTTCTTACATCCCGACTTTAAACTGCAAATTTCTAGGTTAAGCTTAAATTTACTTAATTTCCATGTTAAAACTGCAGATTTCTTTAAACTTCCCGCTTAAGCTGTGAATTATATGATTTAACTGTGTTAAAATTCACAGTTTATACTGGAAATAAATTCTGTGAAATTTTCGCCTTATTACACTGCAACGTTGTATGAAATAAGATTTTTAAAGTTTATAATCATATCTGGAAATTTGTATATTATTTCTACGCTTTTAAAAACTATAAATTTCGCCAAAAAATGATTTTATACCATTTTTTAATGAACTAAGTATCATCCAAACTGAAAACAGTCCAAATTTTCAATACCTATTTGTATAACCTTCACTTAATCACATTTCCTATGTCTTAAAATAATGACGTGATGCTTCAAGGCACTGAACATATTCTAAACCTTCCTTGATGTTTTTTTTTTACGGTTGATGGCTGAATCCGTCTCCGTATTATGGATCCGCAGAAGAGAGTGTAATAATTTACTGTAATTAACTTAAAATATGAAAGATGGGGGGATGGAAGCAAGAAAATGTTTGAGGGCTGGAGAAATAGAGGGGGGTCAAGGCTCCAGTCCATCGAATATATATATATGCCCATAAAATGAATTAGGAATCATATCAAGTTAGTTCTATTTTTTGGACTAATCATGAAGGTAAATAGAAATAGTGTTGGTATTTTGTGGGATGTGATTTTACTTATTTTTTCTATTTCAGGCTTTTGTGTGTCTGTTGGTGATAGCTGCTGCTGCCAGCTACGTAGAAGGTTAGTAAAAGTAATTTTTAAAATTGTAATTTAATATAATTATTATTTAAAACTGGAACAAATTTTTAATTTATCACAAAAAGCGTGGGGTTCTTTGTTCATATTTGTTTATAATTATCTGATTTTAAAAAGTTGTTAATATATGTAGATTTATTTATTTTTATTTGACTTACTCTTCAAGCTGTAGACTCAGTGTTACTTTTAATACTTGGAAAACTTTACAATAAAGTCACTAAGCTGGGAACTCTGTAACCGCTCGAAATACTTGACAGAGAACACTGAGTTTTGTTTTAGTGCTGATATCCTTTTTTTCATGAATCCATTTCTGCTTAATATAGTAGTTCCTTTAGTCCTATTTCCCGGAGGAATTTTAGGATATCTGCAGGCTTCAACTTAGGTAAATGTTCCTCTTCTATCCAATAATCTCCCAGGTGCTGTGCTCTAGGATTCTGAAGTGCTGTGCAGTTGGAAAGTATGTGGATGGAGGTTTCTTCTTCCATGCCACAAAATCTGCATTCTTCCTTCTCCACTATTTTGAGCCTTTTCAGGTGCCCATTTAGGCGACAATGTCTCGTTAGGATCCCTGTTAAGACTCTTAGCGCAGTTTTACTTTGACTTATGCATCATTTAATCTCAACAGGTTGTAGTCTTTGATTGTATAAGCCCTACTAGATCTTTCCTATGGTCAGATCTTCTCTTTTTCTCGGCTTTACCTATTTCTTCCAATATTACATTGGGGCTGATTCCGCAAAAGGGTTCAGGCCCCCAGAAAGGTATTTCAGTCCCCCTCTTTGTAAGTTCATCTGCTTTTTCATTTCCTTCTATTCCAGTGTATCCTGGAGTCCATAGTAAGGTGACTATATTGTTCTCGCCTAGTTCATTGAGTTTGTCTAGGCATTCCCACACCATTTTGGAACTGATTACACAAGAGCTCAGTGCTTTAATGGCTGCTTGACTATCCGACATTATGATAATCCTTTGTCTTCTGTATCCTTTATCAATATTGAACTGGGCGCACTTTCTGATGGTGTGGATTTTCTTGGGGTTTTTCCCAAGCTGGCCCGAACACTCCTATCCCAGTTCCTTCTATTGCTTTTGAGCCGTCTGTGTACCATTGAATGGCATTCTTTCCAAGTCTGGTAATGGTATTTGGATCCCATTTCTTCTTGTTGCTTAATTCCGTAACGAATTTCTTTGAAAAGTAAATTTCCATCACACCGTCTTGTGGCATGTCCCAGGTTGTCTAATTTCTAAGAAGTGAGGAGGTGTTTTTTTTATGATTCCCTCTCTACTTAGTCTGTATCTAAAACCTTACAACGGATCTTCTATTTCCCAATCTGTTTTCTCAGAATTGACCAATCAGTCTCTTGAGAGTTCATTGTCTGCCTTGTTCAGTAAACTCTTTGTATGGAGGTGATAATCCTCAACCAAGTTTCCTCCTAATTTTCCACGATCTTCATAATAAGTAACTTTAGAAAGAAAAATGTGAAAAGCCATGAATGAAAACAGTGGGAAGTCAAAAAACTGATAGAAAAAGTTAGAAGTATGCGGAGAATAGTTGAAGCTAGTTTGGAAAGTTCTTTTGGTTTAGGCTCTTTTTATCAGAAGGGTTCTCAAAGTCTATTTATCTTTTCCAATCCAAAGCCATATTAAACACTCTTCTCTATTCTGACTATCACATAATTTCAACAAAATTCCCAGATAGGGAGGCACCAAGTGCTCCTCCTTTTTTTTAATGATGCTACCCATTGTTAGGTGCTAGACAAAATGCAATAGCCTGCCAAAAAGAATTGACAGCTTTTTTCCAATTAGCCTTTCAGAAAAAAAATTGGATTTAACTGCTTATTACTACCATAGATATTTATTAAAATCTTATGAAGGTGATAAGACCTCGTTTTGCCCTGAAAGTGGACTTAGCTGGTTAACACTTTGAAGTGACGACATCCTTTCACTATTCTTATAAAAGTATGAAAAATATATTTCTTTCTCTTGGAGTACTAACTTTCCTTATTTTCTAACAAATTACAACAAATTATATTTGAAAAAAGTGAAATAGAATGTTAATTTCATTTTGGATGAAAAGGAAATTATATCTACTCATTTTTGATGAATCAATTTTAATAAATATTCAAAAAAATTCATAAGAATAATAAGTGTATTAGAAAATTTTGATCAAAACAAAACTAAGAAGTTGTTTCTAATTAGATTAGATTAGATTAGATTTTATGAGGTGGCTTTTGGCCTATTCCACTAGATTACATTCTCCAGCCTGACTCTTTTTAAATAATCTGGAGACTGAACCTTTCATAAAGCTCTCAGCCAATGGCTTTTCTTCGCCTAATGCAAAAAACCGCACATTTGCCAGGCTGTCGCACTGACAGAATGTGTTCTGCCGTTTCTTCTTCTAGGTGACAACACCTAATTGAAGATTTTGCTTCATAACTTTTATTTTAAAACTTTTCATCTGTTTCCTTTGTACTTTGCAAACATTATTGCATTCTTTGAATCTTTTTTTTTACATAACCCTTCAAATTATATATTTTCTTGTTATTTAAACATTGACTACGCCCATGGTTATTTTTTCATTAAATATTATTATACAAACACCTTTTCCCATTCATCTTCTTTGATTCTTGCAACATTATTAGACAATAAACTAAAACATTCATTTCTATCTTTAAGCTTTGATTTCTTACGTAAGCATCAAGCAATATAACATACACTGTGGGCCGAAATAAAGGAGTACTTTTTTTATTTGAAAATTTTGTTTTTGTTTTTTGGGCGATTTATTTTCTTTTTGCAGGGCTAATAGCCTAACATGTCCTCAACATGACTGTGAATTTGGAAGCAAAAATAATGTACAGGGTCGGACTTATAAAAAAAATTATATAACAGTGCATTTGAGCTCGTTGCAAATGAAAATACCGGATTCGCGAAATAGGGAAATCTAAAAAATATGCGACATTAAAGTAATAAGTGTTGCCTACGTACATAGGTACACTAAACTGCAATCTGCAAACTGCTAGGTGCAAACAATGGCAATTAATTTTATTTTGGTGTGAACGTAGAAAAAATATTGTATGTATTTCGAGCAGAAAGTCCTTTGGTAGTCTCGACAGATTGCCAAAGTACTACTTTCTGCTCCTTATACACAAATAGCCATTTATTTCATCATTTAGTATGTATCAACATCAAGTAAAAGCCTCATCTAGTCAATTATTTCATTTTATATTTATATTCTTATAATCTAGCTAAACATGTAAGTTGTTTTCTATTTTTGGCGTGTATAACAACAAATTTCAAACGATAGAATACCGAACAAAAATAATTGCCAGGATGATATTCACAGTTTTTTTTACAAAACCTTTCCTTGGCTCAAATCTTAAATGCTAAGCGTGATTTTAACACAAAACGAAATGCCAGATTCAAAGACGTTTTGTAAGACCGCCGTCTAATAAATACACTGAAAATGTAGAAACAAAAATTTATGCTATATCGCTATTTATAGAATTAAGAAATTTGTAGTAATTTGTAGACAAATATAATTACCTCAACAGGGTGTGCCCGCCTATAGTAAGCAGGAAGGACTTGGTGTAAACCATTGGCGTACCAAATTAAATTTACGTTTTCAAAAATAGTTTGTAATATTTCTTTTATTTGTTTTCAGGAGGCTTCCTTAGCGGAGGAGGCGGTGGTTGGTCCGGCGGTGGCGGTGGCGGCGGCTGGTCCGGTGGTGGCGGAAGCGGCTGGAAATCTGGAGGAGGTGGTGGCTGGTCTAGCGGCGGAGGTGGAGGTGGCTGGTCCGGTGGTAGCGGAGGAGGATGGAACGGAGGAGGCGGAGGTGGTGGAAGCACCGTGAAAATCATTAAAATCTTGGTACCAAGCGGCGGCGGCGGAGGACACGGAGGCGGTGGTTACGGAGGCGGCGGTTACGGAGGCGGTGGTGGAAGCGGATGGAAATCTGGAGGAGGTGGTGGAGGATGGCAAAGTGGAGGAGGATGGCCCAGCGGTGGTAGTGGATGGTCAAGCGGTGGTAGTGGAGGAAGTGGATGGTCCAGTGGAGGCGGTGGATGGAAATCAGGTAATGCCCACCTATATATTAATGTTTAATTCTGTTGGAAATATCTTATTCTTTATATTTTTATCCATTTACTATATTTTATTATTTTATTTTCAGGAGGAGGTGGTGGCGGCTGGTGGTAAAACATCTTAAGTTACCTACGACCTCGCTACTCACTTATTTTAGTGGAAAAAAATTAAAAAAATTGTGATCACTGCCGTAATTTTTAAATCAAATGAATTAAAATTATAAACTGTAAATTTTTGTACATATAAAATGTAAATTATTGTAATGCTTTTTGAAGAGTATTTTCTTAATAAACTTATACCTATAAGATAATTTTTTGTTTATCATTTCGCTAATAAGTGACATAGTATGTCATATGTCAACTCCTTATCTACCTTTTGACATGTCAGTTGAATATTTCGTCATATTTACTACTAATGTTTCTGTAAATTCTTTGAAATTAAGCAAAGGAAGATCCACAATCACTAGACATGCCTGGGGTGTGTAAGGCTTGGTTCAAATGGTTGGGGAAAGTTTAAAATTGTTTTGTTGAAAATTATTACTTTGGATTAAAAATGGACGAATTTCAGCTCTTAAACTAGATGTCTGTATCGTAAAATAGTATATTGAAGTATAAGTGGATATTAAGGTCTTTAAAACACGTGCTCGAAATAGAGTGTTTTAAAGATCAGTTATCCACGAATACTTTACGATATTTTTTTTTATTGGTGCACTTTGAAATTATAAATACTACCTACTCTATAACTACTACAACAACAAGAAATGGAAATCATAGATGGAAATAAGAACTAAACGTCAAATGGTTGAATTCGCGATGTATATGATGTATAGGTACATGGAAATAAGAAAAACATAAACTAATTTGTATTTTGATGGATGTTCAACCTTATTGAGTTCTGTAAATGTCAATAGCATTAATTTGAATGCCAATTCCTAAGATTTGAAAAATCGAAATATTAATATTTCAAACAATACCAACGGCACTTTCCATTTTAATTTATAAATTGGACATTAAATATTGTTCGAATAAAAGTTTTGACGTTACAAACTACTCCTGTCAGATCAATAACACAGAATACACCATCCCAAGAAGAAGCGAAGCTTGTGCTATTTTTCTATTATTAACCTAGGTCAATAATGGACACATTTTGAGAATTCAGGGATAGTAGTTCAACAAAAACTTGTGCAACATAATTTTGTATACCCAGGAGATTGTCTTTAACATGTTTGCTGCTTGAAATTACTCATCAAAGTAAAATCATTTGACTAAAAATGCCATTAGCTTAAAATTCGCGTTCAACCAAAAATGACTGATGACATAACGAGTACGTTCCTAATATTTCGAAAACTGACAGAGTACTTGTTAGTCAGACGACGGGGTAAGCGCGTCTCGTGTTGCGTTTGTGAATTATTTTTAATTTTTGTTTTAAATTTGGCTAGTAGTGGAAAAAACTGTATACACACCATGGTGGTGAAGACATTTAGCACCTTATTCTGCTAATAATGTTGGAGCTCGGTTTTTTTTGGTTTCTTACTTTATATAAAATTAATAAACACATTTTTTTTTAAATTCCTTGTTGTTGAGACACCCGGCGTGCGTTTATTATTCAACTAAACCTAGTTTGCTGAATAAAATTGCAAAGTTGACCTGCAAGAAGTGTTCGTGTTATGGAATAAACTAGTATATTACCCAACTACGTATTCGCATCGGGTTATAATGGTTTTAATTAAAAAAAAAAAAACACATTCTTAGGCAGATCATAAACCCATTTTTGCCACGTCCAAGTTCACTTTTATATGTATATATATATATATGAAGTTTCCTGGCTAAAATTAGTTTCAGTTCACTGTGAAGATAAATACAATGAAGGTAATAAACAGTTGTCAATTTGGTTTAATTTAAGGAATATCAATAGTTTTAGTGATAATGAATTGTTTAGTGAAGGTGTTTACAGTGTCAGATGACCACCATTTATTTGTGAATGAAATTATTCGCGATTCTTGAAAATTAATTAATATCTGTCGAATTTTAAACGATTTGCGAAAAAATAGTATGTATGTTTACCTCATTCCTGGACTCTGTCTGACTTATTAATAAAAATTTCTTACTCCGCCCTTACTCTTAGATTAGTCATAGACTAGTTACTCTGAGACTAGCGTCGATTTAAAGGAGTAATACAATTGCTATTAATAAACTCCGACTAAGGAGGTAATAGTCATGTAATAGTTACTCTATCCCTATTACTGGATTAGGACATGACTTAAGGAAGATTTACAGTTTTATGGTAGGAATTGACCAATAACGTGACGTTATGGTGACATCTGTTCTGTTTTTTATTGTGACATGTGGTAGTGCTCTGTTCATTAATGTCAAAAATAGCAAGTTATCTCATTATTATCATCTCTCAGTTTGTATTTTGTTTTAAAAGTAGTATTTCCGAATTTTACATTAAATTCACATGCAAATTGAAGAAACCAAAAAAAGGCCTGCTGAGGAGAAACTCCAGATTACTATACAACGCAAGTACATGAAAAATTTGTGCAACAAAAAGAAAAAGAAAAATTAAATAGAAAATGATAAAAATATTCTATTTTTGGTTTTATAGCTTCAAATTCCTCTCCTAACAATGTTTTTGAGGGATTAGCCCGAATTTTATAAAATTTAATTCTTCTGATCGGACGTATTATCTGCTTCTTCCAATCCTCCTGTCATTCTCAAATCATCCGAATAATAATATCTTCCTTCCATCGCAAAATAATTACTACTCACTGAACCAACGCAAATACTTAAATATGTAAATATACATAATTAATAATAATAAACTAAATAATAATATGAACTGTTAATACAAAAACGACAAACTGAATTTCGAATCACGATATGACAACATATTTATAATACCACAATTGACAGTTCAACAAAACTAAAATTATATTTAGTCGAAGGTTATTCCGAGCTTAATTCCTTAGTTTAGAATTATTACCAAAGTTAGTTCCAGACTAACCTCGGAGTAGCCTATTCCCTGTCTAAAATGCGTTTAATAGCGTATCTGTCAAACTGATGGTTTAAGCCATGGTTTAAGCATAGAATAAAGTTAGTCTTAGGTTACTCCGTGTTTATTAATAAGACCGTGTGTTGTTAAGTAGTCCAAAAATGTTAGGCTTCTCCTATTTGGTGAACAATGTACTATTTCCAATTAAATTTCACCTCGTTGGAGGTGGAAATTCCGAGTTACACACTCAATTTTATCAGTCACTTTACAAATTTGATAGAATTATAAAAAAAATACAACGCGCACATTCAAAATACAAATTTTCAATAACAAATTCTCTCTTTTCAGGCGATTGTTGGTTTTCTATTGCTGTTAGCGCTTATTGGGATTTGCCAAGGTAAAATATTTCTATTCTAGCAGCTGCCCAAGCATCTATCTATCCACTGGACGAAGTTATGTTGTCCCTTCTAATTTCAAACCAGAATGATTGGTTATATCGTACATATATCCCAACCCCGTTTAAACAAGAAGTGTAATTCAATGTCTGCCGGGACACACAGACCAAAAAGTAGTTGTTGAACGGTATTTGTTGATTAAAACGTTTTAAAAAACTTGTAAAGTGTTATTAAACTGTTATTTTTGACGTCTATTGATATCATTCTTTACAAAAATATGACAATTTGTACAGAAAAATAAAAATATTCTTTTTGATTTAGCGTCACCTACTTGGGGAGGATGGGGAGGTTCCAGTGGCTGGAATACAGGAGGATACAGGACTGTTAAAGTAGTGAGGGTTGTACCAAAATACAGTTCAGGATGGTATTCATCAAGTCCTTGGAATAGTGGATGGAGCTCAGGATGGAAAAGTGTGTATTTATAATACTTAATTGACAATTTTATATATATTTTGAATAAAATTTTGATTCCAGGTGGATGGTGGTGAGCTCGTTAGAAAATTAAACTCGCTTACTTATTGATTGATGAATAATGTACAAATTATAATCGTTTATTAAATATGATATCACACAGTTTACAGTTTTAATTAATTTTAAACATCTATCTTCATTTTTTGTCTTCCGTTTTTCACGCCTCTTTCTTGCGCCCAGAAATCGAAGAGAAGAGTAGGAAGATTAGAGGTGGACATTTGCTAATTGGGAGCAATTTGTTTTGATGGGAGTACAGGATGTTTGATAGGTTGCTGCTATTTAAACAACTATCTTCTTTTTAGACCACAGTGCTTGTTTTGAGTAGTGGAAGACCTGAAGCTGGTGCTGAGACGTATACATAAAAAATTTACAGAGGTATACCTACAATTGTAAAGCCTACGAAAAATTATGAAAAATAAGGATTCTACTGAACTTCTTTCACATAAGTTAAAGTTACTACCTAATATTTGTGACTCCGATTGTACCTTTAAACAAGCATAGTACCACAGAGTACCTACATCTTTTATGTACGCGCTCTCACTCTACGGTAGGCCCATGCGGTGAGAATCTCACACTTTCAGGCGAATTTGCTAAACTGTACGACCTTTATATTGAGAATTTTCAACATACCAGTAATCCTAAATTATTTAGAAGAGTCCAAACTACATATTTGTGTCTTGAAAGAAGCATTCATACGTGATATAGAATGAAATAGAGCCTCAGCTGATTGTTTTAAAATATTAGATGATAACCTATTGTCCAGTCCAGGGGATGAGTTGCATTTTAGCGATTCAAGTTTATCCTTCACATGCTGAGGATCGAAAGGGATATTAGAAAGTGAAATGGTGTATTTACATCTTCTTGTGCGGATACTTTAGAGGAAGTATTCGAAAGTAGTAGTGCTGATTTTTAATACATTTTATCACCAGTTTTGTTTTGTATAGTTTACGGAAAAACTTATAGTTCTTTCCACAATTTAAGGAACTGACAGATGGCTCAAAAATGAAAGAAGGCTCAGAATGTGGAGTTGGAGCACTAAGCCTAAGGATTAAGTGTGCAATGGGAAACAATACCAGCGTGGTACAAACAGAACTGGCTGGTATCTCAATTGCCGCAAAATAACTAACCAGAAAAGGAATTTCTGGCAAAAATATAATAATCTGCACTGATAGTAGACAAGCCCTATTAGCATTGAACAGACAACGTGTTATATCGGAGCTAGTACTAGATTGCCACCAAGATTTAGCTAACGCCTCGGCAGATAACAATATTATCCTGAAGTGGGTTAAAGGGCACGACAAGAGTAAAGGTAATCGCATTGCCGATTCATTAGCCAGGGAAGCGGCTGGACTAAACATTTTAGGACCCAGAGACACCTACGGCCTAACGACTTCGACAATTGCGGAACTAGCCAAACGTTACACCCATGCTCAATCCCTTAAGAGATGAGATGGAATCAAAGGATGCAGTCTTGCTAGGATCACCATGAGCGACCCTGGGAAGCTGGCGCCGAAGAAATATTTGACGATGACCAAGAAAAACTTACGTTTAACAGCAGGATTTCTGACTGGTCACTGTCAACTAAGGAAACACCTCCATACTATGGGGCTAGTGGACACACCTCTATTTAGAATGTGTGAACAAGAAAATGAATCTGTCCAGCATGTCTTATGCGAGTGATAGTTAGGTTATGTTGTTTTGAAAATTGAAGTATTATATCTAAGTTATTATTTTTTTCCGGGTATATTTGTAATCTCACATTTTGGTAACCTCTGTGTCTTCCGATTTGTTACATATGGTTAGTGACCTTCGAGCCCGCACGATAAGAGCGCTTTTGTCTATACCCTGTTTAATATCAATAAAATTTTGAAATCAGGTTAATTACTTTATCTACAACTGTCATGTAACGGGTACGATTTGACACTATTTTTAATGTCACAATGACGTATATTACCGCACTAGTGCGTTTTCGATTACATTACCGCACAATAAGAATCTAGAAACATATTAATACCAGAATTAAATATTTAAAATAACACTGGAAGCTGCATTTTCAAATTCCGAAAGGAGATTTTCTTCGCTTGAACTCATTTTTATAGATTTTTGTTCATTCAACTTTGAAAATTTGATGATATAACCAATTTATTTTTTTTTTCACAGCCTTGTTTGTCTTTGTTGCTATGGTCCTAAAATATGATACACAGTACCTTATGTTTGCAGTCAATATTATTAAAAATACGTTGGATTGAAATTTTTTTTAAATTTTATATTATAGGTACTGTTAATAATACTAATAAACAGTTGTAGATAAAATTTTGTACGTAACACGTGTGATAGGAATTATTAACGCACTTATGTGATTACACGACTCGGCCTACGGCCTCGTCGTGCAAACTTCACATGCGTGCGATAATAATGTCCATATCTTACTAATTACGTAAATAACTATTCCAGTGAGTTGTATTATTTTAATTTCTTTTACTGGTTCAATCAACATTTTACCAGAAAAATCTCTTACTTTAGAGAAAAGACCAACATTTTTGGTTTTGCATTCGTTCACGAACCAAATAGTAACCGTTATTTTTCAAAATTGTGTCAGACAACATTAAAACAACAAAAAAAAGTGAAATCTTCTCCATCTTCTACCACTTAAATCTACTTTTCTTAACAATTAAAAAGCATTAAGTCACTCCATTGATTTAATTTAATATCAAATCGATATTAATAATGGCATATTTGTAAATAAACAGTCAAATTATTCAAAAAATCAAAAATTTTTATAATGTCTTTGACCTGTCGTGAAAATTTAACGGGGCTAAACAGTTTTGGGATTTCGTATAAAAATCTGCGAATACCAGTGGTCAGTATCAGTTCAGTTTTTTGGTTCATCTGAAACTTAGAAACATGAAGGTAATGTATATTATTATTATAATGTATATTATTATCATTATTTTTATTGTTTTCCATTCACTTTGCCAATATACTACTTATTTTATATTTTCAGGTATTCCTAGGACTTCTAGTCATTGTTCTTGCCGTATCCAATAGCCAGGGTAAGAAATTTACATCCATTACACTGTTAAATAATCTTCTATTGCCCTAATTTTAAGTAAATCTCTCAAAAACATAATTTTTTCAGCTGGCAACCTCTACGGAGGCAACAGTTGGGGAGGGAGTCCTCCACCACTCCCTTTCCCTCCATCACCTCCCTTCCCACCATCACTTCCCTACCCTCCGTCGCCGTCAGCAGTGGTTAAGATAATAGGAGCTGGAGGATCAGGCTGGGGACCAGCACCATCATTTCCTCCACCCCCGTCAGCAATAGTAATAGGAACTGGAGGTCCTGGATGGGGGCCTTCTCCTCTACCATACCCCCCATCACCTCTTGCAGGTCCGTCAACAGTAGTTAAAGTGATAGGATCTGGAGGATATGGATGGGGACCTTCCCCTCCATTATCGCCTGTGAAAATCGTTAAAGTTGTTGGTGGAGGAGGATGGGGAAACCCTTACTGGTCCAATTCAGGTAAAGTACTTTTTTCTTCTGTACTAGCATGTGTATTACAATTAATTGATTTTTGTTTTTTTAGGTTGGTAATAACTCTCTGATGTTTCTGTTAGTTAGAAAAAAGAAAGAAAGAAAGAAGAAAATAATTAATATGTTGAAATGTCAATAAATAAATTTTTTTGCTACAATTCTGTTTTTTTATTTGAGTCTTTTAAAATACTCAGTTAGAAGATAAGATTGATAAGAGGAAGAAATTTGGAGGGATTTGGGAGTGTAATCATGAAAAAAATTGATTATAATTCAAAAGTAATAAATAATAATGAAAGTTTACAGAACTGTCAAATGCCTTACCCAATCAATTCAAAGCAAAATGTCTGAGGCACTTATCAATGTCTAAGACACTTTTCAAATTTAACAACGAATTTACTATCCGAATGTCAACAAGTTAATACAGTGAACCGAACATTTGTATGAACAAAATTTTGCTCTTGTATCTCACCACTTTTATCCAATATATACTGTATACCTTTTAAGGTTAAACAAACCTTAAATCGACAAAATAAAGGACATTCGGTGTTTTCGACTGCCCCCTTATCATCCGGATTTAATCCCATAGAGTTAGTGTGGGCTAAGGTTAGGTTAGGGAATTAGTATAGCCGAGAAAAAGAGAAGATCTGACCATTGGAAAGATCTAGTAGGGCTAATACAATCAAAGACTCTTCTGGGTGACTACAACCTGTTGAGATCAAATGAATGCATAAATCGATGTAAAACTGCGCTAAGAGTTTTAACAAGGATCCTAACGGGACATTGTCGCCTGAATGGGCACCTGAAAATGCTCAAAATAGTGAGGGAAAAAGAAAAGAATGTAGATTTTGTGGCATGGAAGAAGAAACCTTCATCCACATATTTTCCAACTGCACTGCATTTCAGAATCCTAGAGCACAGCACCTGGGACATTACTGGATAGAAGAGGAACATTTAAATAAGCTGAAGCCTGCAGACATCCTAAAATTCCTCCGGGAAATAGGACTAAAGGAGCTACTAGTGTCTGAAACTCTCCTCAAAAACTAAGTAGAACTAAGGGGTCACAATAGATCTTTTAGGTCAGTGAATATCACCCCAAAATTACATACATACATAGTGTGGGCTTCTATGAAGCAGTATGTCGCTGAAAAAATGTCATTTTTAATTTTATATGCATGGAAAACTTGTGTGATGAATTTTTAAATTAATTTTCAATGGAAAACTTGATGTGAACATGCAAAAAAATAGATTATATGGCAAAGGAACAAATGGTTTAAATATGCATTGGAAATATATAAATTGTTCTTTTATACATGCGGATAAAGACAAGGAATTTAATCAAAGATTTTAATTATCTGCTAATAGCTCTTTTTTTCAATCCACTTAATGCCTACCTACATCTGGTCAGACCTAAGTAAAAATGGAAAAAATTGCAATATTGAAGTAACTTCAAATGACATTTTGCAGTTCTAGTAATAATAAATAACTACTGGGGGTCTATTCACTAACAGTAAGAGCTCCTACGAGAGTACACACTTATAAAGTGCGCATGCGAGCTCTCTCGAAATTTCAAATTATGATATAGCCCGCATGCGCACTTTATAAGTGTGTACTCTCGTAGGAGCTCTCATTGTTAGTGTATAGACCCCCAGAGCTTCTTTCACATGAGTTAAAGTTACTACCTAATATTTGAGCCTCCTATTGTATCTTTAAACAAGCATAGACCGAGCGAAGAATGCGTTCTCACTCTAATACGGTACATCCATGCAGTGGGAATCTCACACTTTCAGGGGAATTTGCCAAACTGTCTCGATTAATAGCTTATTATAGTATCCTGAACAATCCTGATAACGCAAGTTGATTATTGGATATTTCTCTTTCTAACATTGGTGTTATGTGTACCAAATCCCATTGAATTTGATGCCCCTCTTCCCAAGCATTTTGAAAATACCTGAGTTCAAGTACTCCCTATCATTATTATACTTTTTGTGCTCATTTATTCGGATTTCGAATGGTCTAGATGTTTCACCTAAATAGAATGTCTCGTATTCACAGGAACCAAACACTCTAAAAGCTTGGGAAAAACCCCAAGTATCTTTCAAGCGGAAATCTTCGCCATAAGAAAGTGCGCCCAGTTCAATGTTGACAAAGGATACAGAAGACAAAGGATTATCAAAATGTCGGATAGTTAAGAAGTCATTGAAGCACTGAGCTCTTGTGTAATCAATTCCAAAATGGTGTGGGAGTGCCTAGACAAACTCAATGAACTAAGCGAGAACAAATACAGCGAATGGCTTGTTTAAACATCACAGGAGCCATGAGAACAACACCAACCGCAGCAATGGAACTAATTACTGGTCTGACCCCTCTGGACCTGTACGTCAAGGAGGTTGCGTTAATGGCCATAGTACGATGGCGCACGGCTGGTGTAAACCCCGAAGTAGGAGTGGGCCAATTGAGGTTAAGCAAATGGCAGGAAGCGCTCACTGCGCTACCTCTGCTGCAGGCAGCCAATGATGCAATTGAACCCAGGTTTTTGTTTAACAAACCCTACAAAATACAAATAAAACAGAACACAGAGCCAGATGCCGCAAATGCAATACGCCTATATACAGATGGTTCAAAAATGAAAGAAGGCTCAGGATGTGGAGTT
>CAJUYI010000239.1:0-14420 GCA_910591695.1 Galerucella pusilla | reverse complement strand
TTAGGGTTTATTACTCCTCGTACTTTCTGTACAGACTATAGAGATAATCACATTTTAGTGATTAGCTACATGATTATTATTTAATGAAATGTGATTATCTCTAAAACCGTTAAGATTTAGGGATACTAACGGGTATACCTTTTATTTGTTGTAATGATGTGGATTAATTTATTTTTTACAAAAGTAGCGCTAATGTGAAAGGCAAAAAAGTTTTGCGTACATTTATGCCGCATACGTGGCCAATGTGGCGCCCTCTACAAAATACATCGAAATAGGTACAAAATTATGATTTCTCATATCAAAAAAACCCCAACCTCAAATTTTTGTGCATATACTTCAGGAAGCGTGAAAGTTATTTTAAAAACGAAAATTAAAATTTCATGCTCAACACCCTGTATCTTTCTTAATATTAACATTTTATTAAGGCTTGTTGGTTTGAATCGCAATATTTTGAACTGTACTTCTATTTACAATTACTTACGGACCACCCTGTATACTGGAAAAACGATTTATTTAGAAACTGATTTTAGCTAAAAAAACTTCACCCTAAATTGGTGCCAGCTCTCCAACTATTATCTCTTGAATACTACCAACTTACAAACTCCAACAATTGAGAAGTTGTATATTTGTATTTTTAACATTCAAATTTCAAAGTATCTGTTGCAATGGCATTTAATTCATGCCGAAATGCATTCTTTCGACACGCTGGGTAATTTATTTGTTTCAAAACTTAATTTAGTCGACACAATAATAATTAAAATTAGTTAAAAAAAGGTACTTAGATAATATCTTGCATGTAAGTATGGTACATACTTGTGCATTGTTATTGTTTACCAAAATAATTAACTATAACAAAAATTAGTCATAGCTATATCGGGTTTACATTATGTAACTGTACAATCTCTATCTCTTTATATTATTTTTCTTTTGGAATACGCTACAAATAAATAAAATTTATTCATTAAATTATGAAATGTCATCTTGTAAATAAATATAATTTTTTTAATTTATTAGCAATTATGGAAATTAAGTCGAGCTAATTCATTAATTTTAATATCACAATTAGACAGAGCGGTATCGAAATTTTTTTAATAACCTAATAGTATTTTAAAGTCAGAAAATTAAAAAAATACATTCAATGCTTTGATAGAGCTACAATTTTCCCAGCTTTTAACACATTACGAGAATCAATTGGACCAATTGCCACAAATTTTTTTAAAGCAGCCGCCCCTTCGCCGACACCACCTCAGCCTCCTGCGCTTATTGTGGATCCTACTAGTGCTCTGACTACAGCCTATTCAGCCAATCCGTTCCCTGTATTAGCTCATACAGGTTCTTTACAGGTTGGTTGTAGAAGTATTCTGGAGTCATTTTGGGTCTTCCATACAGTTTCTGCCTCCCGTGGTCCAGCGTTTCACAGTTGCATAATATGTGCAGAGCTGTTTTTTGCATCTTCTGCATGTAAGGTCTCCGTTATACAGCCCTATTTTATTCAGGTGCTCCTTTGTGGAAAAGTGTCCCGTAAGAAGCCCCGTTATGGTGCGTAGTTTGTTCCTGCTCACTAAGAGCAGTTCTTTCGCTACTTTTTCTGATGGTTCTTCCATGAATTTCTTCCCATGTGTTTACTTGGGCGTATTCTTCTAATGTCTATTGGGTTGTTCTTTAACCCACCCTTGTAACCATAACCTAGTGGAGCATCTGGGAATGCGCACAGCTGGTTCGGCTCCATTCATCAGGGTTGACGATCCTGCTCTTGCCAGTTTCGTCAGCTTTTTCATTGCCAGCGATTCCTTTGTGTTACACTGTTCCGTGTCGCCAGTATTCTAAGTTCTTCGTCTCATTCCCATACCAGCCGAGATGTTACCTTAGAGCTCTGAAGTGTTTTAAGGGCAACTTGACTGTCTATTTCTTAAAATAGGAAAAAACTATTTTGTTTCTATTATGGGGAAGGCTAAAAGAACAGAGGAGGAAAGATGTGACTTCTCTTAATAGAGATTCGACTATACAGCCAACGTCATATTATCTACTGTTTCCTGGAGGGATTTAAGTTATTTCAGGATATTAGCAGGCCTCAGTTTAGGTGTGTGCCTTTTCCATCCAGTACTCCTAGGTATTATGCCCCAGGATTCAGTATTAATATGTATTCCACATTCTTCTTGATTCACTAGTTTGAGTCTGTATTCTATTAGGACAATGTGACTACTCTTTTTACAGTCTTAATCTGGCTTAGTCATTCAGGTTTTCACCTAGCTCTGCATCTTCCCAGATTGTCTTAACGCTTCTGGATCTTTGGGTTCGACCTATGTACGTACTCAACCAATGAACTGACCTGATACTTAGTGGACTAATTAAAAATACCCCAGTCAATGATTCAATGTCATTTACCTACTTGTTTAGTGTCCCATATTTTAGGATGTCTGCAGGCTTCAACTTGGGTAAATGTTCCTCTTCTATCCAGTGATCTCCCAGGTGCTGTGCTCTAGGATTCTGAAGTGCTGTGCAGCTGGAAAGTAGGTGGATGGAGGTTTCTTCTTCTTCCATTCCACAAAATCTACATTCTTCTTCCTCCACTATTTTGAGCTTTTTTAGGTGCCCATTCAGGCGACAATGTCCCGTAGGAACCCTGTTAAAACTCTTAGCGCAGTTTTACTTTGACTTATGCATTCATTTGATCTCAACAGGTTGTAGTCACCCAGAAGAGTCTTTGATTGTATAAGCCCTACTAGATCTTTCCAATGGTCAGATCTTTTCTTTTTCTCGGCTTTACCTATCTCTTCCAATATTACATTGGGTCTGATTCCGCAAAAGGGTTCAGGCCCCCAGAAAGGTATTTCAGTCCCCCCTTTTTGCTAGTTCATCTGCTATTTCATTTCGTTCTATTCCAGTGTGTCCTGGAATCTCTAGTAAGGTGGTATAAGTAAGGGCTAGGCATTCCCAGACCATTTTGGAACTGATTACACAAGAGAATGGCTGCTTGACTTTCCGATATTATGATAATCCTTTGTCTTCTGTATCCTTTATCAATATTGAACTTGGGCACTTTGTTATGGCGTGTATTTCCTCTTGAAAGATACTTGGGGTTTTTCCTAAGCTTCCAGAGTGGTTCCTGGCCCGAACACTCCTATCCCAGTTACTTCTATTGCTTTTGAGCCGTCTTTGTACCATTGAATGGCATTCTTTCCAAGTCTGGTAATGGTATTTGGATCCCATTCCTTCTTGTTGCTTAATTCCGTAACGAATTTCTTTGAAAAGTTATACGTAACTCTTTCTTATATTTTTCTTGCTTCCAGTTACTTTCTGACCGTCCGGTAATATGTAGTACTATGTAATAGCCGCTTTCCATCGTATTTCAATGTAGTTTATGTCAATAGAAATCCAATAACTCATACATAATTATTCAGTTGAATATTTTTTTTATTTTCTTAACTAGGTACTGAATATTTTTCCATAAATATTTATTATATATTTAAATCTTGGAAGTGAGGTACACAGCCAAATAAAAGTTATCAATATTCAATAAAAATTTACCAATAATGTCTACCTTCTACGTACTCAATTTTCCGCAATTAAAAAATTGTTTAAATTTTATTAATTATTGAAATAAGGAATAAAAGCCTACACTGTATGAGACATTTTGCTCATTTTACACACATTTGGACTCTCCTATCTATTGAATTTTATTTTTGCAATAAAAATAAATATTCCAATTGGATTCAGAAAACACAGAGTTTTGCAATTATGAGAAACATCATAAAAATGGATGAGTCGTAAATTTATATTTATATTTGCATTATTAAATAATTAAATCTTTATCTGTAATATCGTGTAATTAGGCCAAGACGCGCGATGGGTAGATGAAAAAAAAATTTCTAAACAAGATTTCAAAAATGCCGGGGCTAACTGCAAATAATGAAGTAAAATCGGATGTGAAGATCGAAGATTTCTGCAATCGCTCTACCCGGCTAATTGTAATCACCGCAAAAAGTTACAGTACATTCTCTTCTATCTAAAATCTTGAATTAAGACAACAGGTCCGTATTTAAATGATCTAGTTATTGGAATTTTTAAAGTGAAAAAATGTTACTCACAGTTTAAGCTGTGTGGTTAAATGTCCAATTTAAGTTGGAAATTTCTATAAATTTACAGCTTAAGCTGTAAATTTCCCTAAATTCTTACTTTAAGCTGTAAATTTCTAGCTTGAACTGCAAAATGAGAAAATTGTTACTGTTGAAATTCACAGTTTTAGCAGTAAATTTGGCTAAATCCTCAATTTAAGCTGGAAATTTCTATAAATTTACACTTAAGGCTGTAAATTTTCCTAAGTTCTTACTTTTTATTGTACATTTCTTCGAATTCCTAGCTTGAGGTGCAAAATATGAATATTGTTACTGGTGAAATTCACAGTATAAGCTATAAATTTGATTGAATCTCCAATTTAAGTTAAAAATTACTATAAATTTACAGCTAAAGCTGTAAATTTCCATAAATTCTTACTTTAGACGGTACATTTTCCTGAATTCCTAGCTTAAACTGCAAATTGTGAAGATTTTTACTGTTGAAATTCAAAATTTTAGCTGTAAATTTTGTTCAAATCTCCGATTTAAGTTGAAAATTTCAAAAAAATACAGCTTAAGCTGAAAATTTCCCTGAATTCTTACAGTACGTTTCCTTAAATTCATAACATAAACTGTAAAATGTGAAGATTTTCACTGTTGAGATTAACAATTATAACTGTAAATTTGGTTAAAACTCCAATTTAAGTTTGAGAATCTTATAAGTTTACAGCTTAGGCTCTAAACTTCTTTGAATTTCTACTTTGAACTGTACATATCCTTAAATTCCTAGTTTAAACTGCAAAATATGATAGTTTTTACTGTTGAAATTAATAATTTTAGTTGTGAATTTGGTTAAATCTCCAATTTAAGTTAGAAATTCCTATACATTTACAGTTAACCCTGTGAACTTCCTTTAAACAGTACATTTTCCTAAATTCCTAACTTAAACTGTAAATTGTGAAGAGTAAACTGTTGAGATTCACAATTTTAACAGTAAATTTGGTTAAATCTCCAATTTAAGTTGGAAATTCTTATAATTTTACAACTTTAGCTGTAAATTTCCCTAAATTGTTACTTTAAACTACAAATTTCTTGATTGAAGTGCAAAATGTGAAAGTTGTTACTGTTGAAATTCCCAGTTTTAGCTGTAAGTTTGGTTAAATCTCCAATTTAAGCTGGAAATTCCTATAAATTTACAGTCAAAGCTGTAAATTTTCCTAAATTCTTACTTTAAACGGTAAAATTTCTTGAATTCCTAGCTTAAACAGCAAAGTATGAAATTTTTTACTGTTGAAATTCACAGTTTTAGCTGTAAATGTTGGTTAAATCTCTAGTTTAAGTTGAAAATTTCAAAAAATTACAGCTTAAGCTTTAAATATCCCTAAATTCTTACTTTAAACGGTACATTTCCTAAATTCCTAGCTTAAACTGCAGAATGTGGAAATTTTTACTGTTGAAATTCATAATTTTAGTTGTAAATTTGATTAAAACTCCAATTTGAGTTGGAAATTCCTATAAATTTAAAGCTAAAGCTGTAAACTTCATTAAATTCTTACTTCAAGCTGTACATTTCCTTGAAATCCTGGCTTGAAATGCAATATGTTACTGTTGAAATTAGCAGTTAACGCTGGAACTTCGATGAAAGTTGTATATTTTCAGCTTAAACTGCAAATTTCCTCAAATTCTCACTTTTATCTCTGGATCTGGTTGAATTATGCTTATGCTGTACATTTTCTAAAAATTCCAACCTTATTCTCTCAATTTATAGCTTGATTTGTAAATTCTTTGAAGTGAGTGTTTTAAAATTCACATTCTAAGCTGTAAATTTGGTTGAATCTCCAGTTTGAACTGGAAATTTAATTAAATTTATAAAGTAATCTATGAATTTCCACAAAATTTACAGTTCAGGCTTTAAATTTAGATAAACTCCCAGTCTAAAATTGAAATTCTGATAAATTTGCAGCTAAAACTGAAAATATCGACAAATTTATACGTTAAACTGAAAATTATGAAAACTGAGTTCAGAATTTACAGTTCCAGCTGTAAATTTGGTTAAAAAACATTTTAAGTGGATATTACGATAAGTTTTGCTGCTTAAACGTTAAATTTCCTCAATTGAAGGCTTCAACTGTAAATTATATGAATTGAGGCAGTTAAAATTTATAGCTGAATCTGTCAATTGCTACCTTTAACTATTAATTTCCCTAAAATTCCCAATTTAAGCTGCAAGCTTGCTTACAATCAAAATTAAAACTGTGAATGTTTGTGAATTACTAGCTTAAGTTGCACTTTTTCTTAAATCCCGACTTTAAACTGCAAATTTCTAGGTTAAGCTGTAAATTTACTTAATTTCCATGTTAAAACTGCAGATTTCTTTAAACTTCCCGCTTAAACTGTGAATTATATGATTTAACTGTGTTAAAATTCACAGTTTATACGGGAAATAAATTCTGTGAAATTTTCACCTTATTACACTGCAACGTTGTATGAAATAAGATTTTTAAAGTTTATAATCATATCTGGAAATTTGTATATTATTTCTACGATTTTAAAAAACTATAAATTTCACCAAAAAATGATTTTAAACAATTTTTTATGAACTAAGTATCATCCAAACTGAAAACAGTCCAAATTTTCAAGACCCAATTGTATTATAACCTTCACTTAATCACATTTCCTATGTCTTAAAATAATGACGTGATGCTTCAAGGCACTGAACATATTCTAAACCTTCCTTGATGTTTGTTTTTTTTACGGTTGATGGCTGAATCCGTCTCCGTATTATGGATCCACAGAAGAGAGTGTAATAATTTACTGTAATTAACTTAAAATATGAAAGATGGGGGGATGGAAGCAAGAAAATGTTTGAGGGCTGGAGAAATAGAGGGGGGTCAAGGCTCCAGTCCATCGAATATATATATATGCCCATAAAATGAATTAGGAATCATATCAAGTTAGTTCTATTTTTTGGACTAATCATGAAGGTAAATAGAAATAGTGTTGGTATTTTGTGGGATGTGATTTAATTATATTTTTTATTTCAGGCTTTTGTGTGTCTGTTGGTGATAGCTGCTGCTGCCAGCTATGTAGAAGGTTAGTAAAAATTATTTTTAAAATTGTGATTTAATATAATTATTTAAAAGTATAAAAAAATTTTAATTTATCACAAAAAGCGTGGGATTCTTTGTTCATATTTGTTTATAATTATCTGATTTTAAAAAGTTGTTAATATATGTAGATTTATTTATTTTTATTTGTCCCAGTCACTACTCTTCAAGCTGTAGACTCAGTGTTACTTTTAATACTTATTATATTTAATACAATTCTCTGGAAAACTTTACAATAAAGTCACTAAGCTGGGAGCTCTGTAACCGCTGGAAATACTTGACAAAGTTTTGTTTGAGTGCTGATATTCTTTTTTTCATGAATCCATTTCTGCTTAATATCGTCCTGTGCTTACAATTACTGTCCCTAAATATTTGATGTACTCCAGTTCTATTGTTGTGCTCCCATTTCTTTCTTGATGTATGTATTTAAGGGTGACATTCACTGAGACCTAAAATATCTATCGTTCCCCCTTACTTCAATTTAGTTTCTGAGGAGAGTCTCAGAAACTAGTAGTTCCTTTAGTCCTATTTCCCGAAGGAATTTTAGGATGTCTGCAGGCTCCAGCTTAGGTAAATGTTTCTCTTCTATCCAGTAATCTCTCAGGTGCTGTGCTCTAGGATTCTGAAGTGCTGTGCAGTTGGAAAGTATGTGGATGGAGGTTTCTTCTTCCATGCCACGAAATCTGCATTCTTCCTCCTCCATTATTTTGAGCTTTTTCAGGTGCCCATTCATGCGACAATGTCCCGTTAGGATCCCTGCTAAAACTCTTTGCGCAGTTTTACTTTGACTTATGCATTCATTTAATCTCAACAGGTTGTAGTCACCTAGAAGAGTATTTGATTGTATAAGCCCTACTAGATCTTTCTAATGGTCAGATCTTCTCTTTTTCTCGGCTTTACCTATTTCTTCCAATATTACATTGGGGCTGATTCCGCAAAAGGGTTCAGTCCCCCAGAAAGGTATTTCAGTCCCCCTCTTTGCTAGTTCATCTGATATTTCATTTCCTTCTATTCCAGTGTGTCCTGGAATCCAAGAGCTAAAGTGCTTCAAAGATTGCTTGACTATCCGACATTATGATAATCCTTTGTCTTCTGTAGTGTTTGGTTCCTGGCGCGAACACTCCTATCCCAGTTCATTCTATTGCTTTTGAGCCGTCTGTATACCATTGACTGGCATTCTTTCCAAGTCTGGTAATGGTATTTGGATCCTATTCCTTCTTGTTGCTTAATTCCGTTACGAATTTCTTTGAAAAGTTATACTTTTTCACCATACCTTCTTGTGGCATGTCCCAGGTTGTCTGATTTCTAAGAATTGAGGAGGTGGTTTTTTTAATAATTCCCTCTCTGATTAGTCTGTATCCAATACCTTAAAACGGATCTTCTATTTTCCAATCTGTTTTCTCAGAATTGACCAATCAGTCTCAACAGCCTGGTTGAGAGTTCCTTGTCTGCCTTGTTCAATAAACTCTTTGTATGGAGGTGATAATCCTCAAACAAGTTTCCTCCTAATTTTCCACCATCTTCATAATAAGTAGCTTTGGAAAGAAAAAGGTCATGAATTAAAACAGTGGAAACTCAAAAAAGTTAGTAGTATGGAGAATAGTTGAAGCTAGTTTGGAAAGTTTTTTTGATTTCTTTTGTTTAGGTTCTTTTTATCAGAAGGTTCCTCAGAGAATATTTATCTTCTTCAATCTAAAGCCATATTTAACACTCTTCTCTATTCTGTCTATCACATAATTTCAACTAAATTCCCAAATAGGGAAGCAACAAGTGCTCTTCCTTTTTTTAATGATGCTACCCATTGTTAGGTGCATGCAACACAAAAGACAAAATGCGCTAACCCTGCACTAACCTGCCAAAAAACATTGACAGATTTTTTCCAGCTAGCCTTTCAGAAAAAAATTGGATTTAACTGCTAAATACTTCCATAGATATTTATTAAAATCTTATGAAGGTGATAAGACCTCGTTTTGCCCTGAAAGTGGACTTAGCTGGTTAACACTTTGAAGTGACGACATCCTTTCACTATGTTTATAAAAGTATGAAAAATATATTTCTTTCTCTTAGAGTACTAACTTTCCTTATTTTCTAACAAATTACTACAAATTATATTTGAAAAAAGTAAAATAGAATGTTAATTTCATTTTGGATGAAAAGGAAATTATATCTACTCATTTTTGATGAATCAATTTTAATAAATATTCAAAACAATTCATAAGAACGTGTGTGTATAATAGGAAATTTTGATCAAAACAAAACTAAGAAGTTGTTTCTAATTAGATTAGATTAGATTAGATTTTATGAGGTGGCTTTTGGCCTATTCCACTAGATTACATTCTCCAGCCTGACTCTTTTTAATTAATCTGGAGACTGAACCTTTCATAAAGCTCTCAGCCAATGGCTTTTCTTCGCCTAATGCGAAAAACCGCACATTTGCCAGGCTGTCGCACTGACAGAATGTGTTCTGCCGTTTCTTCTTCTAGGTGACAACACCTAATTATTGAAGATTTTGCTTCATAACTTTTATTTTAAAACTTTTCATCTGTTTCCTTTGTCCTTTGCAAACATTATTGCATTCTTTGAATCTTTTTTTTTACATAACCCTTCAAATTATACATTTTCTTGTTATTTAAACATTGACTACGCCCATGGTTATTTTTTCATTAAATATTATTATACAAACACCTTTTCCCATTCATCTTCTTTGATTCTTGCAACATTATTAGACAATAAACTAAAACATTCATTTCTATCTTTAAGCTTTGATTTCTTACGCAAGCATCAAGCAATATAACATACACTGTGGGACGAAATGAAGGAGTACATTTTTTAATTGAAAATATTTACTTTGTTTTTTGAGCGATTAATTTTCTTTTTGCAGGGCTAATAGCCTAACATGTCCTCAACATGACTGTAAATTTGGAAGCAAAAAAAATGTACAGGGTCGGACTTATAAAAAAGATTATATAACAGTGCATTTGAGCTCGTTGCGGATTCGCGAAATAGGGATATCTAAAAAATATGCGACATTAAAGTAATAAGTGTTGCCTACGTACATAGGTACACTAAACTGCAATCTGCAAACTGCTAGGTGCAAACAATGGCAATTAATTTCAATCTGCAAACTGCTAGGTGCAAACAATGGCAATTAATTTTATTTTGGTGTGAACGTAGGAAAAATCTTGTATGTATTTCGAGCAGAAAGTCCTTTGGTAGTCTCGACAGATTGCCAAAGTACTACTTTCTGCTCCTGATACACAAATAACCATTTATTTCATCATTTAGTATGTATCAACATCCAGTAAAAGCCTCATCTAGTCAATTATTTCTTTTTATATTTATATTCTTATAATCTAGCTAGTTGTTTTCTATTTTTGGCGTGTATAACAACAAATTTCAAACGATAAAATACCGAACAAAAATAATTGCCAGGATGATATTCACAGTTTTTTTTTACAAAACCTTTCCTTGGCTCAAATCTTAAATGCTAAACGTGATTTTAACACAAAACGAAATGCCAGATTCAAAGACGTTTTGTAAGACCGCCGTCTAATAAATACACTGAAAATGTAGAAACAAAAATTTATGCTATATCGCTATTTATAGAATTAAGAAATTTGTAGTAATTTGTAGACAAATATAATTATCTCAACAGGGTGTGCCCGCCTATAGTAAGCAGGAAGGACTTGGTGTAAACCATTGGCGTACCAAATTAAATTTACGTTTTCAAAAATAGTTTGTAATATTTCTTTTATTTGTTTTCAGGAGGCTTCCTTAGCGGAGGAGGCGGTGGTTGGTCCGGCGGTGGCGGTGGCGGCGGCTGGTCCGGTGGTGGCGGAAGCGGCTGGAAATCTGGAGGAGGTGGTGGCTGGTCTAGCGGCGGAGGTGGAGGTGGCTGGTCCGGTGGTAGCGGAGGAGGATGGAACGGAGGAGGCGGAGGTGGTGGAAGCACCGTGAAAATCATTAAAATCTTGGTACCAAGCGGCGGCGGCGGAGGACACGGAGGCGGTGGTTACGGAGGCGGCGGTTACGGAGGCGGTGGTGGAAGCGGATGGAAATCTGGAGGAGGTGGTGGAGGATGGCAAAGTGGAGGAGGATGGCCCAGCGGTGGTAGTGGATGGTCAAGCGGTGGTAGTGGAGGAAGTGGATGGTCCAGTGGAGGCGGCGGATGGAAATCAGGTAAGGCCCACCTATATATTACCTTAATAATTTGTTTAATTTTGCTGGAAATATCTTATTTTTTATATTTTTATCCATCTATATTTTTTCATTTTATTTTCAGGAGGAGGTGGTGGCGGCTGGTGGTAAAACATCCTAAGTTACCTACGACCTCGCTACTCACTGATTTTAGTGGAAAAAAATTAATAAAATTGTGATCACTGCCGTAATTTTTAAATCAAATGAATTAAAATTATAAACTGTAAATTTTTGTACATATAAAATGTAAATTATTGTATTGCTTTCTACAATATTTAAAAAAAGAGTATTTTCTTAATAAACTTATACCTGTAAGAAAATTTTTTGTTTATCATTTCGCTTATAAGTGACATCGTATGTCATATGTCAACTCCTTATCTACCTTTTGACATGTCAGTTGAATATTTCGTCATATTTATTACCAATGTTTCTGTAAATTCTTTGAAATTAAGCAAAGGAAGATCCACAATCACTAGACATGCCTGGTGTGTGTAAGGCTTGGTTCAGATGGTTGGGGAAAGTTAAAAATTGTTTTGTTTATTGTTTAAAATTATTACTTTGGATTAAAAATGTACGACTTTCAGCTCTCAAACTAGATGTCTGTATCGTAAAATAGTATATTGAAGTATGAGTGGATATTAAGGTTTTTAAAACACGTGCTCGAAATAGAGCAAGTGTTTTAAAGACCAGTTATCCACGAATACTTATATTACATACTTATACTTTTTATTGGTGTACTTTGAAATTATAAATACTACTCTATAACTACTACAACAACAAGAAATGGAAATCATAGATGGAAATAAGAACTAAATTTTGTATTTTGATGGAAGTTCAACCTTATTGAGTTCTGTGAAAGTCAATAGCATTAATTTAAATGCCAATTCCTAAGATTTGAAAAATCGAAATATTAATATTTCAAACAATACCAACGACACTTTCCATTTTAATTTATAAACTGGACATTGTTAAATATTGTTCAAATAAAAGTTTTGACGTTATAAACTACTCCTGTCAGATCAATAACACAGAATACACCATCCCAAGAAGAAGCGAAGCTTGTGCTATTTTTCTATTATTAACCTAGGTCAATATGGAAAAATTTTGAGAATTCAGGGATAGTAGTTCAACAAAAACTTGTGCAACATAATTTTGTATACCCAGGAGATTGTCTTTAACATGTTTGCTGCTTGAAATTACTCATCAAGGTAAAATTATTTGACTAAAAATGTAATTAGCTTAAAATTCGCGCTCAACCAAAAATGACTGATGACATAACGAATAACGAGTACGTTCCTAATATTTCGAAAACTGACAGAGTACTTGTTAGTCAGACGACGGGGTAAGCGCGTCTCGTGGTGCGCTTGTGAATTATTTTTAATTTGGCTAGTAGTGGAAAAAACTGTATACACACCATGTTGGTGAAGGACATTTAGCACCTTATTCTGCTAATAATTTTGGTGCTCGGTTTTTTTTGGTTTCTTACTTTATATAAAATTAATAAACACATTTTTTTAAAAATTCCTTGTTGTTGAGACACCCGGCGTGCGTTTATTATTCAACTAAACCTAGTTTGCTGAATAAAATTGCAAAGTTGACCTGCAAGAAGTGTTCGTGTTATGGAATAAACTAGTATATTACCCAACAACGTATTCGCATCGGGTTTTAATGGTTTTAATTAAAAAAAAACACATTCTTAGGCAGATCATAAACCCATTTTTGCCACGTCCAAGTTCACTTTTATATGTATATATATATGAAGTTTCCTGGCTAAAATTAGTTTCAGTTTACCGTCAAGATAAATACAATGAAGGTAATTTACAGTTGTCAATTTGGTTTAATTTAAGGAATACCAATAGTTTTAGTGATAAAGAATTGTTAAGTGAAGGTGTTTACAGTGAAAGATTACCACCATTTATTTGTGAATGAAATTATTCGCCATTTTTTTTAAATTAATTAATATCTGTCGAATTTTAAACGATTTGCGGAAAAATAGTATGTATGTTTACCTCATTCCTGGACTCTGTGTTGTTAAGTAGTCCAAAAATATTAGGCTTCTCCTATTTGGTGAACAATGTACTATTTCCAATTAAATTTCACCTCGTTGGAGGTGGAAATTCCGAGTTACACACTCAATTTTATCAGTCACTTTACAAATTTGAAAGAATTATAAAAAAAAATACAACGCGCACATCCAAAATACAAAATTTCAATAACAATTTCTCTTTTTTCAGGCGATTGTTGGTTTTCTATTGCTGTTAGCGCTTATTGGGATTTGCCAAGGTAAAATTTCTATTCTAGCAGCTGCCCAAGCATCTATCTTTGGACGAAGTTATGTTGCCCCTTCTAATTTCAAACCAGAATGATTGGTTATATCGTACATATATCCCAACCCCGTTTAAACAAGAAGTGTAATTCAACGTCTGCCGGGACACACAGCCCAAAAAGTAGTTGTTGAACGGTATTTGTTGATTAAAAAGTTTTAAAAAACTTGTAAAGTGTTATTAAAATGTTATTTTTGACGTCTATTGATATCATTCTTTACAAAAATATGGCAATTTGTACAGAAAAATAAAAATATTCTTTTTGATTTAGCGTCACCTACTTGGGGAGGATGGGGAGGTTCCAGTGGCTGGAATACAGGAGGATACAGGACTGTTAAAGTAGTGAGGGTTGTACCAAAATACAGTTCAGGATGGTATTCATCAAGTCCTTGGAATAGTGGATGGAGCTCAGGATGGAAAAGTGTGTATTTATAATACTTAATTGACAATTTTATATATATTTTGAATAAAATTTTGATTCCAGGTGGATGGTGGTGAGCTCGTTACAATATTGAACTCGCTTACTTATTGATTGATGAATAATGTACAAATTATAATCGTTTATTAAATTTTATACCACTCAGTTTACAGTTTTAATTAATTTTAAACATCTATCTTCATTTTTTGTCTTCCGCTTTTCACGCTTCTTTCTTGCGCCCAGAAATCGATGAGAAAAGTAGGTGGTACAGTTGCTAAAGTATGTACAAAAAGTACGAGGAGTAATAAACCCTAATTAA
>CAJUYI010000238.1:171143-220158 GCA_910591695.1 Galerucella pusilla | reverse complement strand
ACAGGGATCCTAACGGGACATTGTCGCCTGAATGGGCACCTGAAAAAGCTCAAAATAGTGGAGGAAGAAGAATGCAGATTTTGTGGAATGGAAGAAGAAACCTCCATCCACATACTTTCCAACTGCACAGCACTCCAGAATCCTAGAGCACAGCACCTGGGAGATTACTGGATAGAAGAGGAACATTTGCCTAAGTTGAAGCCTGCAGACATCCTAAAATTCCTCCGGGAAATAGGACTAAAGGAACTACTAGTTTCTGAGACTCTCCTCAGAAACTGAGTAGAAGTAAGGGGGCACAATAGACCTTTTAGGTCTCAGTGAATGTCACCCCAAAAATCACACATACATACATACATACATCACGCGTTTTCGGAAACTTACTCGGGTTGACACGATCCCTAACCAGCACGTTCGTTTCCCAAACCCGAGTTGCCTACCCGTGTTCGGAAACTTCCGAGTTGTTGACTGGATGACTCTCAGGTTCATTTTTCGTAACCCGCCTCGAGAGGTAGGTCGGTAGAGACGCTACAGGCACCGCATGCGCATTACTGAACGGTAATATAACATAACCTAATTATTTTGATGGTAACGAAATATATTACTTTTATCAAACATGAACAAACGGGGCCTTGCTACATCAACGGCGTTGGCATTTGATTATTTTTTCGAAGATTATGACGACGTTGAAGAAGAGATGTATGTTTTGTTATGACGTTAGCTGTCAGATCAAAAACGAAACTTATTAGCTCGTAAACTACAGTTCCCGGGTAAGTGATCGTGATCTCTCTGGATCGAGTTAGTGAGCCGGAGCAAGTTTCCGAAAACGAATATTTTTTATTAATTACAGGAATCCAAAACTCTGATACTAAATAGAAAGTATACAGGGTAATCCAAACCTCAATAATGATGCACTATAGCTTAATTTGAATGAATATGAGAAATATGTTAATCCTGAACATTAAAGTGTTGGAAAATTATATTTTCAGAGCAGCTAAAAGATAGAATTCATGTGTGGACTTTGTGGTGGCCACTCAGTGAATTAAATCATAACTTTACGTTAAAATGAAACTGTATCTTACAAATAATGCAAAAAGTACTGGAAAATCAAACTTTTGATATTTTTAAAGCACCTCAAAGATAGAATTTATGTCTGGCGATTTTGGTGGCCTCTCAGTGAATTAAAGCATAACTTAGCGTTAAAAATTAAACTGTATCTTATCAGTAATGCAAAAAGTACTGAAAATTGTCACCTTTTGATATTTTTACAGCACCTCAAAGATAGAATTCATGTCTGGAGTTTTTGATGGCCACTCGGTGACTTAAATGCAATAAAATCTTAACTTTTAATTAAAAATTCAACTTTTTCTTAGAAATAATACTTTCAAATAAAATATTTACAGCAACTTAAAGATAAAACTCATGTCAGTATTTTGGTGGCAACTTAGCGACTTACAATCTTTACTTTACGTTAAAAATGGAACTGTTTCCTACAAATAATGCAAAAAAATTGAAAAATAATTAACATTATAGTATATTTGATACAAAAACTAAATTTTGACTCACAGTTAACTTTTTCTTGCCCTTATAACTCGCCCAATTCTGCGGTTCCAATACCAACTTTCCACCCGGTCTAAGTTGCGCGTACATCCTTCTGAAAGCCTGTTTCAATCCGGCATCGCCCCAATTCAAGTGGAACCATTTCGTGATGCTCAAACACAATATAACGTCAAATTGTGGCTGTTCCAAAGCCAAGAGATTATCATCTTCGAGTATATAGTTACACTGAAAGAAAAAAAGCAGCATTGTAATAGTTATTTTTTCAAGACCGACCAGAAAGTAAGTATACACATTCTGAACAATTTTTCGTCAAGAAAATAACGTTTTGACGATCGAGACCGGAAAATGGACGTCTGGGACCGGAAATAGTTATTCATGTACCAGAGAAGTAAAGTGATTATTTATCGGACGAGTCTGAAATTATGAGACGAGCGAAGCGAGGCGAATAACAGGCGAGTCCGATAAAGACACTTTACTGAAGTGGTGCATACAAAATTTTATCGCCAACTGCTCAGAATTCAGAATATTAAAAACTGAGGTATAATTCATTGCATTTTATTATGACAAAGTAAACAGCACATATAGACCAAATCTACTAACTTATTATTTGTTATATTTAAATTGAAGGTACACCCTGAAGCATTATAAAAGTTAATTCCTGAAGTCAAAGGAGTTTTGACAATAATTTGTTATAAATAAATCGCAAAAAAACCATTATGGAGCCGTAATAGGGAGAAGCGTGACACTGACAGTTGATGATTTTCGAATAATGTCAAAATCAAAATACTTTACCTGCCGCATATGTCACTTTACCTGTCGCAAATGCGTCAGATAAAGTAAAGGAAGGTAAACTGTTTGTTTACTTCCGGAAATCAATCTGATAATTGACGGCTTTACTGACGGTTGGCGATAATAATATATTGTGCAACTAGTGGGAAAAGTATTTTCCCCACATGTTGCACACTATACTTTTTCTACAACTGCACAAACTGTGACCAAAGTGTAGACGCCTTTAATTTGTTTGACGACTTTTCAAAATATACCAAAAGTACACTTTCCGAAAAGGATTTTAATTTTGTATTTCTTCTCCACTTTATAAATTTTTCGTATGCCTATTCATACTTTTTTCTTGAAATTTCCGGCCACATTTCTAAAGATACTTTAGCAGCTTTTTCTAATATCTCGCGGAGTATTATTAAAACCGTCAGTATTATCAATATCCATATTATTTATATTATAAATAAGTACTTATATGTCTTGTGAAACTAATATTTTTAATAGAAATTGGGATTTTTATCAAAGCACAATTGAAACTACCTTTTACAATTTAAAAACTTCTAATATAATCTGACAGTTTTGTGACAACTGAGTAGGTATTTAAAGATGACAGTAGCATACTAAGTTTTTGTCGATTTATTTGATTCTCCATATATAAATGTATGTGACGTGTGCAAATATTTCTCACAGTATGAGCAATATTTGGTTTTGAAACTAGAAATACGTCACTTTTCATAGCAGTTGTAGGTAAAAAAAAAGCTTTGAAAAGTGACGTATTTCTTATAGCTTACTTAGTTTCAAAACCAAATATTGCTCATACTGTGAGAAATATTTGCACACGTCACATACATTTATATATGGAGAATCAAATAAAATCGACAAAAACTTAGTATGCTACTGTCATCTTTAAATACCTACTCAGTTGTCACAAAACTGTCAGATTATATTGAAAGTGTTTAAATTCGAAAAGGTAGTTTCAATTGTGCTTTGATAAAAATCCAAATTTCTATTGAAAATATTAGTTTAACAAGACATCTGAGTATTTATTTATAATATAAATAATATGGATACTGACAGATACTCCGCCAAAGATATTGGAAAAAGCTGCAAAAGTAACTTTAGCTTTGTTGCCGGAAATTTAAAGAAAAAAGTATGAATAATTGGCATACGAAAAATTTATAGTGGTGAAGAAATACCAAATTAAAAATCTTTTTAAATAAAATTATTCAAAAGTTTAGAGTTAGGATACTTCAGAGTTATTTTTGTTTTACTAACCATAAAAATAAATATTAGAATACTTTACTTGTATTCTTTAAATTTGTGCAGTTGTAGAAAAAGTATATTGTGCAACATGTGGGGAAAGTACTTTCCTCACTCGTGAGAAAAGTTGAATCTTCCCCACTTGTTGCACAATATACTATTGTCTACTGAATAGGAGAAAAACTTAATATTCCTGGATGACTTTTTTAGCAGCACAGAGAACAGGAATGTGGGTTTTCCTAGGAGGTAAACATACTATATTTCCGCACATTACAGTACATAATATTCCCTAATAAGTCTACCACCCCACATGTTGCTCAAAATGTTTCTAGTCCCAGTTCTAATAATGTTCCTCTAATGTTCAATAATTGTACTAATTGTAAATATAGGGTGTCGCGTAAATTAGATTAAAAAAGATATAAAATACTCAAATGCAACTTTTCTCCAACCTTCTTAGTTTGTGAGATACAGGCTGTTCAAAGGTGTAGAAGAAATAAACATTTTATTTCATATCATCTCGGGGGATGGAAGTACAAATTTATAAATGTTCGTAGGTTATTGTCTCTTCAAAACACATCGACTGTATTAATTATGTCAATTTTTAATAACCCAGTGCCGTGGTACGAGGGGTTCGTCAATTTTTATTGTATCATATTTTTAAAACACTTTGTATTTACACATAAAGACTTTTGTATGCAATTGTTTATTAGATTTTCTACATAAAAGGTACTCTTTGTTGAACTCGATCGAACACACCATTTTCAAGATTTTTTACTTTTTATTGCAGTAAGACACTTTTTCAAGTCGTTTTTTCTTAAATAAATTTGTAGTACCTACTTCAAATCACTTAGAAATAATTAAAACACAAACGTTTCTTATGAATTTGTAATTCATAATTATTTAAGAGAAGGCAATGAGGACTACTCCTACAGCGGCGCTGGAGACCTTCCTCCGCTACATTGTGTCATAAGGTCTGTTCTCACAAGCATCACAGACAGTCTTTGACAATCCGGATTCGGCGCAAAGACCCTAAAATGTTCTCGGGAGGACGCTAAAGCTACGGTTTGTTAGGAGAGTTCGCTAGCGAAAAGTCGGCGAAATAGACCTTTTTAACGGAAGACATCTTGTGGTTGCGGCGACCGTTGTCCACCTATAGATTTATATGGGAACTAATAGAAGCTAACTGTAATATTAAATGGAAACTGTAACTTAGGACTTGGACAGCTGTGCCTAAGCTTACAGCAACGGTATATATTTCTTCTCTTTTTTTAGGGACTCGTCCAGGGAATAAATACAATTTATACTTTTATTTTTCTGGAAGAAATATAACGTTGCCGTAATCTTAGGTACACCTGTCCAAGCTCCAAGTTACAGTTTCCATTTAATATTACAGTTAGCTTCTATTAGTTCCTATATAAATCTATAGGTGGAGAACGGTCGCCGCAACCACAAGATGTCTTCCGTTAAAAAGGTCTATTCGGCTGCGTAAAAATCTATTCAATGATTTCAAAGCCATCCGCATTGTTCGACCACCGAATTTCGGCAGAAATTTTGTTGACGTCTGCGTACGCCGAATTCATCTGTTGCTGTTAGATTTTTCCGCAGTCGTCAATGTAAATTCAAGCGATTCCAACATGAAGTTTACGACGGAGCAAGACGAAGTGCTTATTTAGAACTACTTCATAGATCTCTACAGACACTCTGAAGTATTCCCGGAATTTTGCTTCATTTCCAAAGAGTCGTCTTTCTATTAAAAGACTAAATGCCCCTTCCGTGTTCCTCTTTAAAAATAAATCGTTGACATCTCGGTTTCTTTTCTTATTGTATACACAAAGTGTCACCAGTTCTTCCTCCTCTTCTTCTTCCAAAAGAACAAATGCACATATGGCACGATGCAGCTTGTCAGACATCTTGGCTGATAAATCCGTTTATTCGAAGCGATTTTCAGCTCAGAACAACTTTAGAACAATCCATATCGGCGCCGAAAACAATAAAACTTCGACCGGAATTTCGCCGATTTTTCGCCGGAGAATTCTCTAACAAACCGAAGCTTAAGGGTCTTTGCGCCGAATTCGGATTGTCAAAGACTGTCTGTGATGCTTGTGAGAACAGACCTATAATGTGCGAAGCAAGGGCAGCACTAACCCGACTGCAAAAAGCATCAGACCATGACGTGGCACATGGGAGAGGACACACAAAGATGAGGCATTTGGATGATGACATTTTCAAAATGCCAACAGACCACATGACCACCAGATATATCTTTCGCAAGAACTTCGAGATTGTCATTAAAATATCGAAAGGAGCTTGAGGAAGAGAACGCACCACCACTTAGTAGAGCGAATGAACTGATCTGGTATACAGACGGATCAAAAAATGAACTCGGCACCGGAGCGGGCATATACAGCAAGACGAGCGAATATGAAGGAATTGTCTCGCTAGGAAAATACGCTTCTGTATTTCAAGCAGAGGTCTATGCAATACTTGCATGTGCAAGTGCTAATAATATGAGAGCCTACAACAACAGGCAGATCAGGATCTACAGTGACAGTCAAGCCGCCCTTAAAGCACTTATACCGAAACAGCTCTGCATATACTATGCAACTGTGAGTCGCTGGACCACAGAAGGCAGAAACTGTATGGCAGAACCCAAATGACTCCAGGATACTTCTACAACCAACCAGCAAAAAACCTGTATGAGCTAATACAGGGAACGGATTGGCTGAATAGGTTATAGTCAGAACACTAGGAGTATCCACAATAAGCCCAGGAGGCTGAGGTGGTACCGGCGAAGGGACGGCTCCTTGGAAAAAAAGAGAAGATAAAGTGTTAAGAAAATATTTACGACTACTACAAATTTATTGTTTAAAAACAGTACAACATAAAAAAAGTGTCCTACTGCAATTAAAAGTTAAAAATATTGAAAACGATGTGTTCTATCGAGTTCAACAAAGAGTACCTTTTATGTAGAAAATTCAATAAAGAATTGCAGACAAAAGTATTTAGCTCCCAATACAGGGTGTTTAAAAATTATGGTAAAATTAAAGTTTAAAAAATATGCTAAAATTAGAGTTTAAAAAATCCCCGTATCACGCCACTGGCTTATTAGAATTTGGCCTAATATTAATACTGTTGATGTGTTTTGAAGGGACAATAACCTACAAAAATTTTTAAATTTGTACTTTCTCCCCCGAGAAGATATGAAATAAAATGTTTATTTCTTCTACACCTTTTAACAGCCTGTATCTCACAAACTAAGAAGGTTAAAAAAGTTCCTTTGGATATTTTAAATATTTCTTAACGATCTATCAGGCCTCTAATTTACGCGACACCCAGTATAACAAACACAACAAAGTTTTCATTCATTTGTATAGTAGAACACCATCACCTTGAAGGAAAATATATTTTTTTCTAATTTTTCTAAACTCACCTGTTTAAAGGTAACGTTGTACGGGAACCCTCGGTTCTTGTTGTGCGTATCCGAAAATCCTGGAACGTCAATACCGCCGTATAATATAGGCATACTAATAGGAAAAAACTCACTACTTTTAATTTTTGTATCTCCTGCTTGTCCACCATCTTCGATTCGTCGATTCGGCGACGGAGGAAACGTATCTTCGTTTTTAACGTAATGTTTGACATTTTTTCTCGCTATCGATATCAATTTTTGATCGATATCGACGCCCAAAACGGATTTCGCGCCGAAATCTCGAGCTATCGATAACGTCACGTGACCGATGTTACAACCGACGTCCAATATGTCTTTGTTGGCGAATAGATACGGATGGTGAGAGAAAACTTTGATTCGGTGATCGGTTTCGTTGTGTGGGTTTCTGTAGCCGTAATACCTGCAAAATTTTGAAGAAAAAAAATTGGTAAAATACATATAATCCTGAATAGATTTTGTATTGATCTTTTTCTGATGGTGATTTTTTTCGAAACTTCTATACGTCAATTCAAATTGGAAATTCTTTTGATGGAAAACGGAGCAAGCTAAAGAATCCTGGATTCGACATAGGTACTCGATTATTAGCCAAAACATATTTTTGTTAAAAAAAAAAAGAATAATTCGTTCAAATATTGGATCAATTTTTAATATTATTACTTAAAACATCTTTAGGTATTTCATTCTGTAAATTTTTTTGGACATGTGTGTTATTTGTCAAGAAATATTATGCTTTTGGTGGAAAGGATCGGAAAGTGAAGCCGAATTATTTTCTACATCAATATATGTGGCGCCATCTACTAATCGGTAGCTAAACTACGAGTTATGCTTCTTGTATACATTATAATCAGGTTTCATTTTCCAGTCTATTCCACCAAAGAGGTTCCTGATCAACACCGGTTGAAGATGAAGTTATTTGAGGAAAGTAATTTATACATTTGTTTTATTTTATATGTCACGGGCTTAAATTATGTAAACTAATTTCATTACATGTCACTACTATTTTTCAAGTTTTTTTTTAATATACAGGGTGGTCCTAAGTAATTATACATAGAAGTACAGTACAATAGTCACTTTAAATTATTGTGATTTAAATCAACTGGCTTTAATAAAATGTTGATATTAAGAGAGATACAGGGTGTTAAACATGGAATTTTAATTTTTGTTTTTCACAATAACCTTAACGCTTTTTGACGTACATGCACAAAAATATGATGTTGAGGGTTTTTGGAAATGAGAAATCATAATTTTGTAACTATTCCGATGTATTTTGTAGAGGGCGCCACATATGCCACGTATGCGGCATACATGTAAGCAAAACTTTTTTGTCTTTTACATTAGCGTTACTTTTGTGGGAAATAATTGAAGCCACATCATTACAACAAATAAAAGGTATACCTGTTAGTATCACCAAATCTTGACTGTTTTAGAGATAATCACATTTTAGTATTCAACAACGTGATTATTATTCAATGAAATTACGTTCAAAAAATGTAGTTGTGTACGATATTTGATAGAAAAAAGATATTTCTATGAACAAAACGATGATAACTTCAATTTTCTGCCACCAGAAGAAGAATCGCTCGATTTTATTGTATAATTTCACACCAAAATTTAAATAAGTTCAAATAAATAGAAAAAACCTTGTATACTTCATAAAAATTCATCGATAATTATATTTGAAATAAAAAAATCGATGTATAAAAACAACATTCCGATTCAGCCCCGTATTTGTACATCAAAAATTAACATACCCCGTCCACATCTAGCATCCTACTAACATTTTGTTCCTACGAATCGACGAAACAAGATAAATGGTGTTAATGGGAAATAACACGGAAGCGAACACAAAGAGCGGCGCAGTAGCAGGCTTTTCAAAAAGTAGGTCAACTCAACACAAAATTTTTTTTCGTAAAAAATAATAGTGGGGCTTTCGTTTTGTCGAAAATTTTTTTTCAATACCCGGGAAATTTTTTTAACATGAAAATGACACTTTATATAGGTACTTCAGTACAATGTCCTGAATATGTATTGTGAAAGACTGTAATGTAAGGTGCACCCGGAAAACTTTATTTTTATAAAGTAAAACATGTTTCATTAACTTGAAAAGTGACAGAATATTGAAGTAGTTAATCTTCTATACAGCTTTCAACTTCCCAGCCTTGAAGAACAACGTTCAGTTTGGCTGGAAAGATGTTTCGTTAAAGTATACCTACCCAGTTTATTGCATTGTTGTTGAACTCCTAACATTTATTTTTCTTTATGTTTGTCATTAAAATATGTATGAAGGGAAGGACAATGAGGAAGTCGATATTACTATAAATTGTAATGGAAATAATAGCTACAGAATAGAAAAAATGAAACAAATCGAATATTTGGGAATCACTATCACAAGAAAAAAGGTTAACAAAAGGCAGTAAAGCAGCAGGAATGGTATCAAAGATGTTAAAATCACGAACAGCTAAAATAAGAATGTACCAAACAATAATCAGATCGTCAGTTACATAAGCTTGTGAAACTTGGACAATGAACAAAAAAGAGCAGAATAAATTACAAATATGGGAACCTAAAATACTCAGAAAGTTTTATGGTGGAATTAAGGAAGATGGGAGAACAAACAAAGAACTCTCAGAATTATATAAGCACCCAATTATAACCCATGTAATTAAAACACAGAGGACGAGATGGTTGGGACATATAGGAAGAATGACAGAAGATGGATGGGTAAAATGGGTGCTGAAAGGTGGAGAAGGTGGTAAAAAGAGAAGAGGAAGACCAAGGAAAAAATGGTTGGAAGAGGTTATTAGGAGAAACCTGAGAACAGTGGGAGTTAGGATGGGAAACCGAGTCGAGGAACAGAAGAAAATAGGAAGAGAGAGTGAAAGATCTCGAAGAAAAAGTAAAGTAAAGTAACGTAACTTGCTAATATTTCGATTTCCGTTAGGTTTACAAACAAAAATGTTGAATAAAAGTTTTTTCAAATAATCTAGTCCATCTGCATAAGTCGATTAGATGAATACAGGGTGCACCGTTGCTCCAAAATAACTTATTAATATATTTTTTTAAATAGTGCACCATATTCATATTTTCAGTTTCCCATAATCTATTAAATTACAAATACAACCGTCAAGACCGAAATTCTAGGATTCCCGCCGAAATATATGGCGAGAAACCTAAAGTTTTAGCGGGAAACTTGAAATTCTTAAGGGGAAACCTGAAATTTATAGCGGACAATCAGAAATTTTGGCGGGAAACTTGTAATTAATTAATATTACTTTTTTGACATAAACAATTTTTTTATAATTTTAGATTCAAACCAACGTAACTTTGGAATTATTAAAGGTAGAATTGTGTGGTTTTATTTGTAATTTATCAGATTATGGAAAACTGAAAATATATACATGGTGTACTATTTAAAAAAAAGATGTTAATAAGTTATGTTGGAGCAACGGTGCACCCTGTATTCATCTAATCGACTTATGCAGATGGTCTGGATTATTTGAAATAACTTTTAATCAAAATTCTTGTTTGAAACCTAACGGAAATCGAAATATTAGCAAGTTACGTTACTTTATGTACACACTGTATATATATATATTGAAATATGTGAAAAAACATTTCATTTATTGTGTACTTTTTTGTGTTGAATAATTTTATCGCCAACTGCTCAGAATTGAGAATATAAGAATCTGAGGTAGGTATATTTAATTGCATTTTATTATGACAAAGTAAACAGCAATTATAGACCAAATCTACTTATTAATTGTTATATTTAAATTGAAGGTACACCCTGAAACATTATAAAAGTTAATTCCTGAAGTCAAAGGAGTTCCGACAATAATTTGTTATAAATAAATCGCAAAAAAACCATTATGGAGCCGTAATAGGGAGAAGCGTGACACTGACAGATGATGATTTTCGAGTAAAGTCAAAGTCAAAATACTTTACCTGCCGCAAATGCGTCAGATAATGTAAAGGAAGGTAAACTGTTTGTTTACTTCCGGAAATTTATCTGATAATGGACGGCTTCACTGACGGTTGGCGATAAAATATATTATTAGGTCTGTTCGTAGAGCAGTCACAAACGGTTGCAAACTGGACGACTCATGCGCAGTGAATAAAAATCGTCCACAAAAACACTCTGCGCATGAGTCGTTCAGTTTCCAACCGTTTGTGACTGCTCTACGAACAGACCTATTATAAACTTGATGATTATTGCTTCATTTTCCCACTTCAGGCATTAATATGGTCAATTTTTTTACATTTCATTTAATTTTAATTGACTATTTGATTGCTATTATTGTAATGTCAATCTAATGTTGAGTAACTTTAAATGAAATATCAAAAAATTGACCATAAATGCCATTTTACAATAAAAGTAAATTTACAGTAATTTTGAATATGCCGCCAAAAACTGTAAAATTACAGGAATCATCTGTTTCGGCTGTTAGCAAAGATCACAACCATCTCAAAGTTGTTAGAGCCATCTATTGGGCGGATTAGAATTCGATGAGACCTCTGGCGGAGAAAATTGTAACTAACGGCAACGAGTAAAATAATTCGTTTTGCATTGTTTTTGTATTATATTCATGTCAACGTAATTACCGTGAATTCGTACTTTATTTGTTTAATTTTGTGTCAGTGACAAGTTTAAAACTGTGTTTTCCTATTTAACTCAACTGTCATCAATTCTGAGGTAATATTCTTATATAATCAGAGATATTATGGAAGAGGTTATGTTATTCTATTTTTTGTTTTCATTGCAGATCAAAGAGAAAATAAGTCGGTATTAAAGATTTAAAATATTACTCAATACAAACCTACCTTCCCTGCAACTTTTGTAGATATGACTATATCAAAAATAAAATAAAAACACGAAATCAGACCTAAAACTAAACAGTTAATTGAACGCTTGTTGTACTTTCCACTCAATACAAACCTACCTTCCCTGCAACTTTTGTAGATATAATTATATCAAAAATGAATTAAAAACACGAAATCAGGCCTAAAATTAAACAGTTAATTGAACGCTTGTTGTACTTTTCACAAAAATTAACCATACCTATTACTCCAAAAATAAAAATATTAGAAGTCAAAATTTATTTTAACAACACAAAATACTAAAGCACAATCAAAGAAAAAGCAAAAGTTTTACAAAACACACACTGAAAATAACTAAAACAGCAAAATAAAACCACTTTAATATCAAAGGGCTTATATGGCAGCTGATTTGTTTTACTCGTTGCTAAGATGACATTGACATTTCAGAGCGCCATCTATCGAATTCTACTTTTCCCAATAAGTAGGTTATCTGTGGTTGCAATTTCGGAATGCGCGCATGCGCACTTTAATAGGCATCATACTAAATTACGTCAGCACATTGAAGCAGTATAGACATCATTTGAAACTATGGTTTCCAAGTTAATATTGATTTAAAAAAAGCCTTGTAGATTATAGTTAGGGAGGCGAGGTCGCTAAATGGCGACATTCTCGAGAGACCTATCAAAATCGAAAGATAAAGTAATTTCGGAAAGAAAAGCTCGTATGGTAAAAACCATTTTAGCGGTGGGTATGGCGTGTACAAAAATGTTAAAAAAAAACAGTTACTTGGGCATTCTCGAGCGCGTCAGATATTCATACCACGTATGCCCCAAGTGCCTCTGATAACAACGGTATAATAATCTGCCGGTTTTCGTAGTGGGGGTAGGCATATAAAGTAGTCAAAAATCCAAAAAAAATCCCTTTGAAATACTCGAGCGCTTCAGATTTTCATAGGGGAGGTTTATCTCGGTATCCTGAAAGCATATTTTCTTAATCTGCCATATATTCTGCGAATATAAATTATCCAATATTGGAAAGACGAATCTAGTGCTTATTTGATGAATATAAGTAAGTATATTATTTATAACTTTATTCAGACTTGGAAAGACCGGGCCCAAGTCTAAGGTATCCCTCATATCTTCAACGGCCACGCTCGAGTATTCCCGAAAAATCCCCTATTCGCCTCCCTACTATTATGTTGTTCAGACACCACAAAAATACCGACGGGACTCTCAAGGTGGCACTACCCGTACAAATACGGTGTCAATTTCTCGTCTATAAATAGATAATCTGTTCTAGCCACCACTCTTATTTTGAAGTGTAATCGACTCGAATAACATTGTTTTAGAGCTATAGCTAATAGTTCAGTAGCTAGTTGTCTAATGAGCTTGTATCAAGATGAAGAGTACATAGTAAAATGTACAAACGCTCCATTAATAGAGGGTTTGGACAGAGTTTTATATCTATATACTCATATTAAAAAGTCTCAATTATTACCTTGTTTCTCCCACACTTTCGAATCACAAATTCAACAAATTGTCATACATAAATTTAATATCACAAAAAACCATCCCCATTGTCAATCCATCCTATCCCATCGATCGAAAAATAAAGAGGGTAAAACTGGTTTTGGAATCTATATGGAGAATACTAAGGAAAAATCAATCTATAAAGCATCCACACGAATTTCAGACAAAGCCACTATATGTACAGCAGAAACATTAGCTATTGCAACAGCGATAAAAAAAAAGTAATAGAATTGGGAATAAATAAGGCGCTCATACTATCAGATTCAAGTAGTGCACTGGAAAAAATAGCTAAATTTGGTCTTGAGGCGTCCACAGACGCTGCACAACTACTAGCAAAGCAATTGTTGTGGGAAGCAAAACAATCAAACATTACTGTAGCACTAGGATGGATTCCCAGTCACTCAGGTATTTTAGGCAACAATAAAGTTGATGAAATCGCCAAAGAAAATCTAAAATCACACCAGACAAGCTTTAACGAAGTGGATTACAGAGACCTGTTCATTTCTATCAAAGAAAATATAATGGAACTATGGGAAGAAGAATGGAAAGAAATTTGTAGAAAAAAAGGGAAACATTTATACAAATTGAAAGGTAAAATCACACGAAAAACCTGGTTTGACCAAGTAAATCTGGACAGATCTAGAATAACATAGATGTGCAGACTGAGATTAGGCCATTGTGGATCCCTGGATCACTTGCATAGAATTGGAGTCAGAGAGTCCCCCAAATGTAATTGTGGTGAAATAGGAAATGTTAAACTTTTTTTTTTGAGTGCAATAACATTAGTAGTGCTTTAAAAAACGCTTTTTACTTCAATATGCTTAAATGTTTATCAAAAACAGTAGTTCCGCTTTAAGTTTAGAATGCATGCTTAGTGACCCAACAGCTAGTAGTGTTTCTCTGATTTATGCATATCTTAAACAGATTAATTGTAAACTTTGAAAATTACAGTAAACTAAATCCAGTGGGAGGTCTGATGTCATTTTTAGTTACTTTCCTGCTTATCGGAATGAATATTAATTTACCAACCCTTAAATATTTATCCTCAACAGCCAGGGCAATTTACAGGCTAACGGGTTGGCAAAACTTCAAGACGTTGTTGGAAATTTCCCAGTTTATTTTGACGTTTATTGACATTCGATCATCGTCTAATATTTACAAGTTTTTATGGTGCTTTTAAATTCAGTTTCTTTAAGATTAAAAAAAAAATAGTACTCACCTATTATAATTCCCATATTGAAACAATCGATCCTTTTCCTTAAACTGCGGCAACGCCGTATCCTGTTGTTTGTGGTGTCGCGGTTTGGGCCATTTAATCACAGAATTGCTTCGTTTCAACCACGCTCCCGGTTGCGGTACCACCGGACTGACGATCTTATCCATTGAATTGTTTTTGAATTTTTTCAAACCGTGATGACCGTGCTCGTCGGATTTTCTTTTACTCTTCTCCTTTTTTATCACCGCCGCCGGTACTACACTTTCGTTTTTAACGACACTCGTAGTCGTGGTCTGTGTACAGGTGGTACTGATGACTGCTAAAGCGGTCGACGTTTCGATATTCGTACTAACCACCGATGTGATGTTTATGGATAGATCAATATTCGATTTTGGTTCTGTAACGGTATTTTCGGTTGGAGTTACTGAAGTTTCCGGTATTTCTGGGATTTTTGCAGAATCCGCGGATGATTCGGGAGTTTTCGCTTCGGTCGTCGAGCTTACATCAGCTATAACGTCCGAAACGTCCATTGTACCTGACATAGTACGACGTTTTTTCAATCGTTTCTTTTTTGACTACGAAAAACAAATAAAAAAATATCACTACAAGTTTAGTTAGTTAAGTATCCATTTATTACAATGCATTTACTGCAAACAAGTCGTTAGAACTGTATTACCAATTATGGTTAAGGTCAAGATAATTTATTTAGAATTATAGCCCCTATTAAATTACAAAAACAAAGCTTCAGAAGACATTTTCAGAGTAAAAATGGACAATTTATACATAATTTCAACTGTAGCCCCTTTTAAATTATGCAAAGCTTTAAAAGACATTTTACGAGAAAAAATTGACAATTAGCCCCTATTAAATAACAAAAGCAAAACTTTAGACGACATTTTCAAAGTTAACAATGACAATTTAGGCAGAAATTCTATCTTAGCCCCTATTAAATAACGAAAGCAAAGATTTAGACGACATTTTCAGAGTTAAAATTAACGATTTAAGAAGAATTTCTACTCAAGCCCCTATTAAATTACAGAAACAAACCATTAGAAGACATTTTTATAGTGAAAACTGACAATTCATGAATAATTTTAACTATAGCCACTATTAAATTAACAGGACAACGGCTTTAAAAGAAATTTTCAGAGAAAAAATTGACAATTAGCTCCTATTAAATAAAAAAACAAAGCTTTAGACGACATTTTCAGAGATAAAATTGACAATTTATGCATAATTTATTCTTTAGCCCCTATTAAATTACAAAAACCAACCTTCAGAAGACATATTTAAAGTAAAAATTGACAATTTATGCAGAATTTCTACTTTAGCCCCTATTAAATTACAAAAACCAACCGTCAGAAGACATATTCACAGTAAAAATTGACAATTTACTCATAATTTTAACTATACTTTTAAATTATCAAGACAAAGCTTTAAAAGATATTTTTATGGCAAAATTTGATAATGTATGCAGAATTTCAACTACAACCCCTATTAGGTAACGAATGCAACGCTTTAGACATTTCCAGAGTAAAAATTGACAATTTATGCAGTTCCTACTTTACTTTAGCCCATATTAAAATATTAAATTACAAAAACAAAGCTTTACGAAATTTTTAGAGAAAAAATTGACAATATTAAATAGCAAATGCAAAGCTATAGACGACATTTCAGAGTTAAAATCAACAGTTTATTCAGAATTTCTGCTTTATCCCCTATTAAATGACAAAAACAAACTTTCAGAAGACATTTTTATAGTAAAAATTGACAATTTATGCAGAACTTTTACTTGAGCCCCTATTAAATTACATAAAAAATCTTTAAGACATTTTTTGAGTTAAAATTGACAATTTATGAAGAATATCTACTTTAGTCCCTATTAAATAACAAAAGCAGAGCTTTAAACGACATTTCCAGACTTAAAATTGACAATTTGTGAAGAATTTCTACTTTAGCCTCTTTTAAATAACAAAAGCAGAGCTTTAAACGTCATTTCCAGAGTTAAAATTTACAATGTGTTCAGAATTTATACTTTAGCCCCTATTAAATTACATAAACAAATCTGTAAACGACTTTTTAGAGAAAAAAAAATTGACAATTAGCCCTTATTAAATAACAAAAGCGAAGCTTTAGACGACAATTCCAGAGTCAAAATTGGCAATTATTGCAGAATTTTCACTTTAGCCCCTATTAAATGACATAAAAAAATCTTTGAATGACATTTTTAGAGGAAAAATTGACAATTAGTCCCTATTAAATAACAAAAACAAAGCTTTAGAAGACACATTCAAAGTCAAAATTGACAATGTATGCCGAATTTTAATTAGAGCCCCTTTTAAATTATAAAAATAAAGATTTAAAAAATTTGTTTAGGGTAAAAATGACAATTGGTACAAAAACTCCTTTAAAAAAGAGTAGAAAGAGATTTAAGTAATAAAAAAAGCTGTAGAAGAACAAAATAATATTTATGCAGAAATGTAACCATATTCCCTTCAAAATCGTATAAAAAACCATTTTCAGTAAAAAACATTAATGGTGGAAAAACTTACCTTTTTAATTGGTGAACAAAGTTGCTGCTCATATTCTACATCATCTTCGCAATCGATGAGATTTAATGGATCACGTATATTTTTTGGAATAATAACTTCCAGTTGTCCCTTTTTTCTAGGTGGTGTTGGAACGGGTGAAGATTTTGGTGTGACTGCATTCATAGCTCTGAAAAAAAAGCACTAGTTAAGTTGTAATATTTAAAAGAAAAGCCCAAACAAACCTGTTGATTTCTTCATCCTGTAAACTATTTAAATTAAGTGGATCTTTGATGTTTCCACCTAATAGAAATTTGGAGGGTAAGACTGGTTTTTGGTTGATGATAATTCCACAACCCGAGAAAATTTTAGATCTCTTCCTGCTACTTCTGTCATATTTGTTTTTTCTCTTCGAGTTACTTGGATTCATGGGTTTCATTGGGTTTTTTTGTTGTGTATGGCCCGTTTTAACCGGCGGGGGGTTCAATACTTGAATTTGAACACTAGACATCTGAAAATCAATGTTCAATTACATTTTGTGTATCGCATTTTCAGCATTCCCAACTTTTTCTTAATATCCATCTACTCCTTACATTAAAAATCCACTATCAAACCCAGAATTAAAGTTACTATTGTGTGTAACAAAATAAAATAATATTTTTATAAATATAAATTTAAAATGAGTTTTTCAAAGGTCCACTCTTTTTGTCATTAAAGATTTTATATGATTCCTCATAAGAAATGGTTGATTTCCCATATAACTTGAAAGAAACAAGATTTATAATCATAAACATACTTTTTTACAGTCATAGTATTTTGATTACTTTGCTGGTACAGTAACTTCAAGAAATCTTTTATACACTTCTACATTAACTAACTTTTACTATGATCCCTTTTATTCTCATTAACACTTCTTTTCTTATACATATTTACGTGTACACGAAATAGGTAGTCAATTAATGTAATTAAAATTCAACTTTGAAACCTTATCACGCTAGTATTTAATATCAACTCTCGTGGGGGGCAATTTTTTAACAATGCAGAGTATTTTATGTCATACATAAAACAGTTTCACTTGTAACGATATATTGATAATAAATACAGCCGGTAATATAATTAAAATTACTTTACAATCGTACAGTAATATCACATATGTACGTGTTTAAACAATACCCTAACCTAAGCAATATCTATAATTTCTAGCTATTTAAGAGAATGACACAGGCGCAGTTTTTCCATATTTCCACAATACCTACGTAAATAAAAGTAATTTGTGGAAGACAGGAATGTATATCTTAATCATCTTCTATTATATATGGTGACATAGTAACGAATGTAAAATATATGGAAATAATTAAAATATAGTTATTATTAGGTACAAAAAAATCAAATTCAAATTTAGTTAAACAAAAATGTTCCCGCAAAAAATACTTGCTACATGCGCAGTAAACGGCAAACAATATATGCCATTGCAGACCTCAAAGAAAGAAATAAAAGTATAAAATTTTGGCATGTAAACTTTATAATTATGAAACTACTTACCATTAGACGCTGTATCAAACTATTTTGCACAATTTTACACCAGTTTCAAGGTCTTTGATAGCCGCATAACGCAGTAATTTTATCAAACTTTGATCAAACCGATATGAATGTACTGCCTAAACGTACTCAAATCGTAGTGTTCGTAAAAAGGACTCCATTTTAATATGAAATGCGAAGAGCACCGAGTATCTCCGAAATTTGACGATTACAGTCGTATTCATCACACAGTGTCGCCAATACCAGTTGTTTTTCTGTACCTTATGACAAATTAAAAAAATTGTATATTGGTTTCGAGTGGAATTCATAAAAAATATTTAGAATGCAATGAAAATTTTGACAAACCAGTTTTCTACGATTACAGCTAAATTAAAGAAGTTTACTTTACAAGTTTCATAAAAAAACAATTATTGATCGTAGATAAATACAGATACAAATTAAATTGATTATTCATTATTATGAAAGTTGATTGGTTGCTTTGAAGTAACATTTTCATAGTATCAAGCTGCAAATTTTAATGTAAATTATATATAGGTAAAACATAAAAATAAACTTGGCAACAATGCAACCAATTATCGTTGCATAAAGGATAATATTAATACGTTACGTTTAGATTACGTGCTATAGGTATTTATATTTCCTCTCCTACGGCATTTCATCTAAATTCAAATAATAAAAGCTATTCACTTCAATAATAATTTAAAAAATTAACTCCAAATTTGTCATAATAAATCTCGTAAACCATATACCTAGCTTGAACTGAGGAACTATGAATGTATTATTTGTATAATATGATTAATTCCCAAATTAAAAAATAGTTTTCATCAAAAAGGAGTTGATTAACTTTTCATTCAGAATAGGTACAATAAGTAGGTAATTGTAGGTACTTACCTAGATAACTTGCGTCAATCACCATTACCATACGTAGTAATATTTACTTTGTAATAGTTTTGCGTAGGTATCTATACATCGACTAATTATGCTATAAATATAATGTAATATTCAAATAAATACATAATTTATTAGGGCTATATAGGCAAACATTCATATTAGCAGGATTTTTTTTATTTTCAATATGATATGTTGTCATCACTGGGACCGTTTTTATTGGTTGAAGAATTAATAATGCGCATGACCAAAACAAATGAAACTTTTTGAAATTTAAAAGAACTTTGTAGAAGAAAGACAGCCATTTTAAGTTAAAGTTTGTTTGTATAAGGTAAGTAATTATTTATTCTGTTGATTTTTTAATAATTATATAATTTGTATACCATAGATTCATCGAAATGCCGCTATTAAGTAAAAAAAAGTATACACTACCATCTAAGAAAAATGTTAAGCTGACGTTTAAATCACCTATAAATTATAAAGAAAATATATCGCAATTATTAAACAACAATGTAGTAACATCTAAAAAACCAACATTACCTCGAGATGAAACAAATAAAAAGTCAATCAAGAAAACTCTTAATTTATCAATTTCATTCGAGTCAAGTTCTGAAGTTGTGAAATCGAAAACCAGCCAAGCAACACCAGATGATATGTTTAATTCATCATCCCAATTAGAAGACAGCAACGTAGATTCTATTTTATCTAAGGAAATTTTAAATAGAAAGGAAATAAAGGACAAATATCTCCAATTTTGGAATGAGAATTTAACACCAGAATTGGAAAACGAGTTTAAAGAATTATCTCAACAATTGAATGGAAAACGTAAGACTAAAGAAAGCAAACCTAAAAAAGAAACTGCCAAAAAAGAAAACCCAAAGAAGGTAACCAAAAAAAAAGTATTAAAAGATGATTTGTATGAAAAAATGTGTTTGATTCAAGAGTCTAGAAACCAGGGTCTTTATGTGCTTTGTGATTCGTGCGATAAGCGAAGATACTTACCAGATATTAAAGATCCTTTAGATTTACCAGAAAAATGGTTTTGCTGTATGAATCCTGATACTAAGCACAACACTTGTGAAGCTGAAGAAGTAATTATCGATCCAGAAGAAGAAGAATTTCTTATCCGAAACTTATACAATGCTGGTAGTATAGTTTGGGCGAAAATGGACGGTTATCCTTGGTGGCCAGCCATGGTAGACGACGATCCTGATACCGAAGATTATTTTTGGTTGGAAGATACTTTAGAGCCGGTAAGTTTTTATTAAATTCAGTTTATTCGAGTGAAAACTTATTCTGCATTGAGTAATTTTTGGCAGGGATAAAACTAGTGGATGGGTAAGGCAACGGTAAAAGTTTTACGAGTGGGCTAATTCTTCTTCTTTTTCCTTTATTGTACTTAACTCTGTCGAGTCATCCAACCAGGAGTGGGTTAATGTATTTACCATAGACGTACGATAAAATGTTTAAAAGGGGATAGTTGATTTGTTTTTTTGATCATTTTTTAAATATTTTTAGACCTATTATCACGTGACTTTCTTTGATAGTTCAGAAGTGACTAGGGCTTGGATGAAGCCTTGTAATTTGAAACCTTTCGTTCGAAATGTCGACAATCCTCAGTTGATGGTTTCTAAATTAGATAAATTTAAACAGAGATTGGATGTAGCTGTTAAACAAGCTAAAGATGCTGTGAAATTGCCGCTCATAGAAAGATTGAGAACGTTTAGTTTTATCCAAAGATACAAAAAGCCTTTGAGAAAAGTGAATCCTGAAAAAATAAAAAGAAAAACGACGAAAAATGTTGATAAAGGTAGAAAATTGCAGGCGAAGAAACGTAAGACTGTTAATCCAATATCTTCTTCGGATGAGGATATTCAAAATTCGAGTATAAACGAAATATTGGAAAATAATTTAGATTTCTTGAAAACAGGATCGTATTAATTTTAACTATTTTTAATACCTACCTAATTATTAAGTTTTTTTTTATAAATCGTTTATTCAAAGTTAGAATATAAGTTAAATTTTGGAATTAATTTAAATTTTAAAAAACAGAATCGTATATTAATTTAAACTATATTAAGTTTTTTGTTATAGATCGGATTTAAGTGAAAATCTTGTTATTTATTGAAGAATTACAATTCTTTTAGTTTTAAGAAATAATTTGTTGTTTGTTTATTTGTGCAATAAAGTTTTAATAAAAATCCATGTTTTTTTCCATTCAATATACAGGGTGGTCCGTAAGTAATGGACCAAAGTGAAATGGAAGATTCTTGACCTAAAAAAATTTCAATCTGACGCAACTTTCTTTAATCAAATATTCAAGATAGGAAAGATACAGGGTGGTAAAGTTGAAATGTCCAAATGTTTTTTTCTCAGTAAATTGGAAGATTTTTGATAAACAAACGTAAAAATTTGAAAATAGGGGTTTTAGGGCCTGGGAAATCATAATATATTATCCATTTCGATGTATTTTATAGATGGCGCTACGAAAGCTACGTTGTTGGTGTAACTGTGCGATTAAATTATTTATTGTTAACGGTATCCCTCTATTTATTGAAAAATATTGAAACTGCATTATTTTTGCTACAAAAAGGTATATACCTATCGTTAGACTCAAAAGTTACTGGTTTTCGAGACATTCGCATTTCAAAACCCCCCTTTGTAATTTTTATTTTATTTATTAGCACAAAAATAATAACGTTAGTAGGTGCTGATGTAAGCATATTTATTATCAACTATGTACCTAGAACATTGATAGTATGCAATAATTCTGCCATAACCTTCCTCAAGCATGTTGCTTTGAGATAACAATCCTCCGCCTTCGGAGTCGGGTTGTTACCAAACAATACGCTTTCGAAATATATGACTATATTATTGCAAATTATCAATGTTCTAGCTATATTATAGCTGATGATAAATTTGCTATCAGCGCCTACTAACATTATTATTTTTGTGCTAATAAATGAAATGAAAATTATGAAAGGGGGTTTAAAAATGCGAATATCTCAAAAATCAGTAACTTTTGAGACTAACGATAAGTATACCTTTTTGTCGCAAAAATAATGCAGTTTTTATTATATATAATTAAAATTATGAAAAACATAATAGAAATTCAAGAATAAAAATTACTGAATAAATAATACAAAACGGATTTGGATTATGTTTTTCATAATTTTTTTTCTTCAATTTCCATTATGTTTTCAATAATTTTAATTGTTGAATTTCCATTATGTTTTTCATAATAATAATACACGAATTTCCATTATGAAAAACATAATAGAAACTACTGATTTAAAATTATGAAAAACATAATAGAAATTCAAGGATTAAAATTATTGAAAACATAATAGAAATTCAATTTACATTATGTATTGAGGTTGCCTATTCTGCAGTAATGCATTTACTATACGATTTCAGGTACTTGCATTAGATTAGTATAGGCAACCTCAATACATAATGGATATTGAATTTCTATTATGTTTTTCATAATTTTAATTCATGAATTTTTATTATGTATTTCATAATTTTAAATCGGCAATTTATATTATGTTTTTCATAATAGAAAACATAATTTTAATTCTTCAACAGAATAATTACGAAATAAAAATGTTTGAAAGGACAGATATATATTTTTTTCCTCTTTTAAAACGATGTTATTAAATACCAAAACGGCACGCCATAGAATTCTATTTAGGGGGTAAAAAAGAAATCTACCACTTTTTAAAAATGATTTCGAACATAGGAAGATATGGAAAAAAGTTTTAAATAAAAAATGTAGATATCAAAATATTATACATAATAATTTCTATTACCTATTGAAATATTTGCAATAGAAACCCAGATATTTGTAATAAATAAATATAAATTATAGCTTAGCCGCATAAAATATTAAAAAATTTCGATTTTTCAACTTTTTTTTATAGAATCTATGGAATGTAGCAACTCATCTCAGAGGAATAATTTTTTTCATCTAGGTATTTATCTGAAAGTTATAAACATTTTTATTTTCCAATTATTTTTGTTTATGTTTAAATTTGAAAAAAAAGAATTCTGGTAGGCCAAGAACAACAAGAACCATTAATAAACAAAATAGTTTGAACAGGACTAAAGAGACACTCCAAAAAGTTAAAGAAAAGGTAGAACGTGTCGCGGGACACACGGTAGGAACTTTAGTTCCTTTTAAGCAAAAATTATGTAATACATTTGACGTTACGTTATAGATAAACAATTTGCATATGCCTCGGTGGCCGAGTAGTAAGCAAACCTGACTCTCACGCGGTAGACCCGGGTTCGATTCCCCGTGAAGAAGTTTTTTTATTGGTAATTTTATTTTTAAATAATTATTCTGCTTGATATTTATAACGACAACAGGTAGACGTTTGAAATATTTAGCAGAATATTCATTATTATAGATAATGGTTCGGTACCCTTCATGAGGGAGTCCGACTGGCAACATCTACTTATAACAGCATCGTATATTTAAGAAAGGGAAACCGTAGCATTATACAAATTGGACATTCAAGAACTGTACGTTTACCACAAAAAAAATTAGTGGAAACATATAAATTGAATTGTTAAATTTTCAATTTGAAGTTATATTACAGTTTATAGAAATTTTTAATTTTCTAGATTTTTTCTTAAGTGGGTCGTAGAAAAAATATGCTGCTCGACTAGTGTGGGTTGTCCATATCGCACTTGAACGATCAAACTTCGTCCTCGTGCGATATGGCCATCATATCCACACTGGTTGCACAAACTACTATTTCTATCAAAATATGCCCTTTTACATTTAAAAACAATCTGCCACATGTCAAATCAATTTATCCATCCATTTTAAAGTTATCGAATTAAAACATTCAAGTTTTCAAAATTTCAACACCCTGTATTTCGAAAAGTAAATGTGCTAGACCCCTTAATCCTCATATCCTTTTGTCCAATTTTCCGAGAGGAATCTACATGCAAACGTTGTAATTACCCTTAATGTTCGAGATGCTTATACCATTAATTGCGCGATCGTATTGAAATAAATTCCGAATAAAATAATTTAAATTTCTTCGAAATGAACAAAAAAGATCAATCGCGCAAAAAAAATTATGGAAATAATAGTAAATATTTATCCGAACAAATTCAAGTAGATAACCAGCACTGCGAATACCACCTTTGCATAGAATTTTAATAGCATCGGTGGTTCAGTGGTAGAATGCTCGCCTTCCACGCGGGCGGTCCAGGTTCGATTCCCGGCCGAAGCATATGAATCGCTGCTTCGTAAACGAGAGGGAGACTCAGGAGAGAGCACACGCACGCAAGCAAGGCACATAACGAAGAAACGTAACATAACGTAACGGTCAGATATGTTGCGTCGCGACCCCTGGTCGCTCAAACATAACCTGACGTAAAGAACTAAAGTTCCAATAGTGGCGAAGCAAAATTGTAGATTTTTATCCACCATGCAAGGTACTACATAATTCCAGAGCACAAAACTTGGATGGATTTCTACTAAAACAGTAAAAATATCTCGATTATGTAGTAATAATCATTGAACAACCAAAAGTGTTTATTAAACCCAGACCCTTCTACCATAAAACGATTCAAATCGTTCATGAGGAATAAGTAACCAACTAACAAAAAGTGTATATCGATGCGGTTTTAGAATCGTCCAGCAGATGACGCCAGTGTTGCTGTTAATGTTGTGTTAGAAGAGTAGAGGACGACTGACAATCATGTAGTGAAGAGAGAAGCCTGGACAGTAACCATTCAGAGTTTTAGAGCATAATTTTATACTCTGTAGAAGAATATAAAGATTTAGTCATCCATGGTGTTTGTGGAATTGAAACCGGAGTGGCAATTTCCTGGGCCCTACAATTCTATTTAAATATTCAAGAAGGAATCAACGTTGATCACTGAATAATAATCAATTGAATTATGATCAGATGGACGAATTTAAAACCACGAAAGCATTGACGTGCACTTTTTGTCAGTTGGTAACTTATTGTTGGTGAAACAAAATATCCAATTAGACGCTTGAAAGAAATATTATTATCGATATTTGTAAAATATATACATAAATATAATGAAAAACTTGTAGCGATAGCTTAATCAATAGAAAATATCACAAATATATTATATTTTACATTACAAATACTTTTTCGACTTTTTTAAATTGAAACACCTGTTTTGTTTTCGGACAAATCACCTGGCCATTATTTTGCCGAGCCATTTCGGTTAAAGCCTAAAAAAATTAAATTCAACCATTTAAAATTGGAAGAAAAAAATAGAATTAAGTAAATTTTTTACCTGTTCACCGTATATGTGTCCGTTGGGTAGCATCATTGGTTGGTTGTTTTCGTTCATCGGCAATCCGCTGATATGGCAGTACAAGCGACTTTGTGAACAGTGAGCGAAAGGCAAACAATCTGCTAGTTCGTTCAAGTATGGTTGACATACTGGACATGTCGGATTCCTGTTTTCACCTGTTTCCGAATAACACTGAGTACTAGGTGTTAAGGAAAATGTTTCAAAAAACAATGTGAAATTTTGTACATGAACAAAACCAACTAATTGAGTGATAGTAGTGAAATATTTTACCAAGATATTATGATACAAATTGATATTACTGTTCAAAAAGTATGATCAAAAGAAATATCAGTCAAAAATTCACAACTTCCCCTGTGTATATTATGGGAGCAGACAGTTTTTAATTGCCATTTCCCATAGGACTATTTATATTATGTAGTCCAGTCGGGTCAGCCCAAAAACTATCAAAACATGGATGTGTAAGCAGTAGGCGAGATTTTTGATGGAATCCCTAAAAAATGTCATGGTTGATGATAATCCGTTACCTCCACCGATTTTTAGGCTGTGCTAATTGCACGATAACAGTTTATAGCCAAAACAAGCAAAAATGTGCCTATTTTTCGACATGTTTTCTAATTTTACTCGAAAAGTTTTGATTTTATCGTGCATCTTTATGGAACCAAAGTTATAGAGCGTGAAATTTGCTATAAAATTCCGTGGTTAAAAATGTGAAAACTCCCATCCCTGCAGCCACAGCGGATGAATCCGATGATTAAGTAAAGAAAATTGAAAAACCAGCTGTTTTTCAGACGCAAAATACTAATTTAATTTATGAATCAATGTAAATCATTATTTGTCTCATAATACGTTATTTATTCACGAACTTAATGCAACAAACGCGGTTTTGATATCTTATTTAGTTGCTGAGTAATCTATAGTTTGGCAAGTTTATCTGAAGCTATACGGGATCGGTAAGAGGCGAGGAAAAACATGGCGCCTATCTGTCAAACGTACAAATGGCGTACGGTACCTATTTTACCAAGTAAAACTGAAAATACAAAGGTATAACGCCACTGGATAAATCAATATCAGTCAACTGACGAAGTGAGAGGGAAGATCTCACGCACGCGCTTGCCAATAAGAAGTCAGCTGGTCGATACAAATCACCAATTATGTAATTCGAGGGTGTGGTCATTATGGTTTTCGTACAACGCTGCCAGAGCTTCAAAAAGCCCATAACATATTTGGAAGTGTTCATCTTTAAATATTCATAAATTGAAAAAATAATGTTAATAGAATAAATCCAAGGAAATAAGTACATTATAAAATTAACGTTTAATCATATTTTTAATATTGTTGATAATAAAAAGACCCTTTTCTAATTATTATCACTACATAGTAAGCACTTCTGTTTTTTCATAGTTAAATGTGGCAATGTCGAATGTTTTCGATTGCATTCCTTTCACGGTTTCAGATAAACTTGCCAAAGTATAATTGTTAATAAACATCAAGTAATAGAAATAGACATTGTTAGAATAAAGACATATGCCACAAAAAATTGTTTAAATTTACAATAATGTTTTACTAGAAGGTTACAGCTATCATGTGCAATGATTTAATCAACAATTTTTTCGGTTTAACTGACTCAAGACATTAGTTTATAAAAGTGGTTAAAATTTTACCTTAGTAACAATCAAGATATCTGTGTGGTTTTTTATTTTAATTGGAATCTGAAAAAACCTACTTGAAGGACTTGGAAAACACAAATTTTGGCATTTTGAATGTTCAATTCAGACCATTTAATCTCGAGTTATTGCATCACAAACTTGATCAATGATTCTAGGCAAACGAACAACAATATAACGAAAAGAAAAAATACTGTCATGCAGGTCCTTCTCCATACTTCCCAAATATTTTTCAACACACCTACCTTTCATAACTTATCAACAATTAGATCAAATAGAAGAGAGAATGTGCGCGGAAAAGGCACTCGGCGCTGTGATTCCGAGGGGAGGGCATGGCTGAGTATAGCGGCGAGAGCACAGATTATAATATGTGGCTAGAGGTTGGATCGTACCTGCATGTCGGTATTTTCTTCAAAACGCCAAAAGTTGTGTTTTTCCAAGTCTTTCAAGTAGGTTTTTCTAGATTTTAATTAAAATAAAAAACCGCACAGATATCTTAATTGTTACTAAGGTAAAATTTTAACAACTTTTTCAAGCTAACGACAGAGTCAGTTAAACCGGAAAAATTGTTGATTCAATCATTGCATATGATAGCTGTAACCTTCTAGTATGTGTAAGAACATAATTGTAAAAACAATTTTTTGTGGCATATCTCTTTATTGTAACAATGTTTATTTCTTCTACTTAATGTTTATTAACAATTAGATTACACAGCAAATAAATAAGATATCGAAACCGCGTTTGTTGCTTTCAGTTCGTGAAAAAATAACGTATTATAAGACAAATAATGATTTACATTGCTTCAAAAATTGCATTAGTATTTTGCGTCTTAAAAACAGCTGTTTTTCCAATTTTTTTTAATTATTCATCCGCTGTGGCTGGGCTGCTGGGATGGGAGTTTTCACATTTTTAACCACGGAATTTTATAGCAAATTTCACGCTCTATAACTTTGTTCCCATACACATGCACGATAAACTCAATAATTTTCGAGTAACATTCAAAAACATATCGAAAAACAGGCCCATTTTTGGTTGTTTTGGCTATAAACTGTTATTGTGCAATTGGCACAGCCTAAAAACCGGTGGAGACAACGGATTATCATTAACCATGATATTTTTAAAGGATTCCATAAAAAATCTCGCCTACTGCTCTTACATCCACCTTTAATGCTAACCCGACTGGACTCATGAGGTAGTACAGTTCCTCATATCTCACTCTGTAATTTAATATTCAAAATACTGTTTGGGAAAAAAGGTTAGATGAAAGAAACTAATAGAATAAAATTGATGACAACTTCATAATTTTGAAGATAAGATGTTCAAGTTTAGGTAATCCACAATCAGCTAGTGTCAATTTTAGAAAAAATATCTAAAGAAGTAGGGTTAGAATTCTTTTTGTACCAAAATATGAAGGGGTTTGAAGACACAAAACGACAAAGGACACTTAAATAATTGTTTGTACCACATACCTGCATAATTTTCATATTTAAACATTTAAAATTGTTATAAAAAGGATATGGAGTTTTGAGTGCTGATAAACCAGCTTGTAGAGCTACTGTGAAAACAGATTGTGAAGCTAGTTGGAAAAGTCTGTAATTTTCTTGACGAAATTGTTCAATTAGTAAATCCCATCTTCTTTCATCAAAAATAGCTTTATATGGAATTATTTCTATGAAAAAAAAAATTTTTAATTTAAAATTTTTTATCATTTTAATGTTTTAAAATACCTGTGGTAACTGGAAACGCAAGTAAGGCCATCACTTGTTTGATAGTTGATAAATATTCTTCTTCAAAGCTAGGAAAATGTTTTCTAGCATGTTTTACAGCATCCATTCTTCTATCAGAGCGAATCAATTCCACAAATTCCTGTACTCTTAGATTAAATTCCATGCTTGATTTAAATTTTCTCAATTTTGATTTGTTATCATGGCACCAAGCTAAGCATTTATTGGTTTCTCTGTTAGCTAGAGATTTTTCTACTTCTCTAGACGTCAAAAAAATATCTGAAAATATATTCTTAGTATTTCAATTTTTTCTTTATTTTTGAAATTACCGATATTTGTCAAATCCTTGATATCAGATCTATCAGCGAGAGTTATGGCGGCGTTGTAATAACCATTTCTTAAAAAATATTCTACCACCATTCTATCTAAACGTTTGCGCCTCCATTGGTTTAGAGCAGCTTGAGATACATTTCCGTTTGGTGCTAAAGTACTATGTTCTTTTAAATGTTCCAATCTCCTTTTACAAACACTAGAAGCAACTAGCTCCTCTGCAATACTTTCTTCAGCTACATAAAGAAAAAAAGTTGAATACAGTTTAGGTGTGTATCTATTAGAAAGCTTTTTACCTTTACGTTTCAATACTTGAAGCTTTTCCACCATGCCACCAAGTAAACTGGAAATATCTTTTGCTTTAACTTCAGATTGTTCAAGAGTTTCTTCAATAAGATTAGCCTGTTGTTGTACATGTGATACTTCTCTATCTATTGCTTTTTGAGCAGTTCTGAATTTTTTGTTCAGAATTTCATAAGGTACCTGTTAAATGAAATAAAATTGCAATACAGTGTTTAGATACAACTAAAATAGAAACAATTTTATTATTAATTGAAAACCTCTTTCATTTACATGAAATTGCAATGTTCTTTAAGAGGTAAAAAATATGGTACGTACGTACATGCAAATTACAAAACGAATAAAATTCATTGAAAGGAAGAGTTTATGATGAATAATAATGCTATTATTTTAATTATGAATTCATAAAATAGTGATTTAATTTGTCTTACGAAAATTCACAATAATGAATTATGAAGAAGTGTATTTCAAATATAAAGAGTGATGTAATTAAAACGATATTACTTACTTTTAAAGTGGGATGTTCTAAAGATTTTATATCTGCCATTTTGAACGTCTATATAAAAACATAAATAAAATGCACCCAGTTTATATGACCTCGAAAACAGCTGATGGAAATGTCACATTGACGATACGTCAAAAATAAGCCAAATGACCTTATTCTATTGAATTGACATTCTTCCTTTTTCACCTTGGTATTCTAAATTTATATCATTCACGTTTTTAAAGATCACTATTCCATTGTTATAAACAAATTTACCATTTATTCTATTTTTACCAATAAAGGTGGAAATAGTTTTCTTTGATATTACTGTCGCCCCCTAGTAGGGAATATCTGAACAGTTTCACATTTTCATACTAGTCCAGTAAGTTATATAATTCACATTACATTCTAGTATAACTTGTTGCCTGACTGTATGGGTTTTTACGAAGGTGAACATGCTTCCTTCTCTCTTACATAAATGAACATTTTGATATATCTATCTTTGTTTAAAACGTTTAAGGGAATGGTTATCCTTGACATAAGGAAATGATTTATAACATTTACAACAATTTTGGTTAAGAGAATGTAATGTGCGGTTGTGCTTGTGAATGTAGAGAACGTTTAAAAAGAGTTGTTTTAATTAAAATAGTATTTAAAAAGTTTTACGTTTAATTCTATGCATCGTAAATTGTTGTAAACAACTGAAAAGTTCTTATAAAAGGTAACGTATTTTTTTAAATATCCACAAATATAGTAATTATAAATTGGAAAACACATTTTAATTGTTAATATGATTGTGTATAAAGCTTATCAATGCAATATCTATTTATATTTTTGTAAAAAGTAGTTGTGGTGATGTAATGTAGTATCATTCCCAAGGTGTTTTAAAAAGATTATCCCTAACTTGAATGAACAATTATTTATTGCTATTTATTCAGAAAATTGAAACGATTTTAAGTTGTCATACGTGATATTTTCACTTTTCCAGATATCCGTTAACTACACACATAAAAGCACGTAACCGATCTCACTTTTACAGATTTTAGAAAGTATTTCATATATTATAAAAGGTAATCATTACTAAGGACAACATTGCATAATAATGTTCTTTATAGTTTATTATGTATTGAATTTTACACTACTTTTTTATCAATAGAATATTTCTATTAATTTGGTTAAGTAGTTATTTTCCATAAAAATAATTATTTTACATTATTTACCCTTTGTTAGTGTGATTTCAAAAAAAGTTTAAATATCGTTTTATCCCACAGTTTGTAACATATTAAAAATGAATTATAGACAGATGTTACTTTTTAAAGTATTAGTTGTTGGTTTTGAGCAATTAGAGTCATAGGATTGTTACACAAACTCAACACTAAGCTAGGTATAAGCAACGAACATTAGTCTAATTTCCTTTTTCATAAAGGTCTTATAAGGTATACCTACAATTATAGAAACAATTGATATTTTCCTTTCTCAATATTAATCAATGGAAAAATAACTTTTTTCTGATATTATGTAAGCATATTAAGTGTATGTCTATAATTATTAGGAACAATTTTTATTTTTACTTCAATAAAAGTTCGTAACCTTTAGGTACAAAGATTTCACATGGAAAAGAGAAATAAAACAATAGCAATATTTATGTAAAATTGTAGTAATCCATTCTGTTAACCTTGACTTTTAAATACATCATAAAATTGAAGAGTGATAATCAATTTTGAACAAACCGTAATTAATTAAATTATTTGATAAGGATAATGAGTCGTTTTGAAAGCTAAAAATTCATTTAATGACATGCCAAGTGATAAAAGAATAAATATTAATGTTATGTAGGTTTTTTTTGTTAATTTTTTTGAGAAATTAAACTAAAATATTCTTTATATTTGTATTTCAACGTTTCCAATGATAAATCCTAGGAAACCAGGATAAAAACTTATGATACTGTCCTGATAATGTAGGTAATTGATTATTGGAAATTTATCTTTCTAACAGTGGTAACCAAATTTTACTACTTTTGGCTGAGATACTAGTTACACATTTATCCTCATTTAGTTGTATTAAAGCACTTTTCTTGATTTTTAGTCATTTATTATTGGGCTCTGAATCCCATTGAGTGAACTCGATGCCCCTCTTCCCAAGCATGTTTGCAAATACCTGTTTTAAATAACTCCCATCTTTAACATACTTTTGTGTTCAAAAATGTATTGTTAGATTTAAAGCTAGTTTGAATATGAATTGATTACCAATTCAATTAAATCTTTATTTTTATTGTGTACAGAAAAATGTAATATTTTAAAACAAGAAGTACCAGAACCTATAATTTATGATAGAAATTCAGCTTGCTTATTCACTGAGAACAAAAGCCTTTAACTTGAGAATATTAATTAAATAGCTACATAATATAATTTAAGCACCACTGGGATCTATATCATTTAGTTTTGAATGTAGACCTTTCATAGCATATTATATGGAACAGTCAAATAATAGATGGTGTATGTAAAGATTAAGGAATGAAGATCTCTTCAATAAAGAGGAATCTTCCAAGTGTAACTTGTGGCTTGTTGTAACAATTTTCTGGCAAGTTTAAAATTTTAATTAATGAATTGAGGCACTGGGCACTGTTTAAAAATGTTATAATATATTTGCAACCTACCTGTTTCCAAACATAATAAAGTGTCCTAGAGAACTATTTGAGAGTAATAAGAAAATTAACTTGAACTAGTGCAAGAATATTTGGATATCTGTTTCCCCCCTACTGGCAAACGGTGATACATGGTGCTTAGTACTGTCTCATCAAACATTTCCACTATTGATTGCCATGAAATAATGTTGGCAAATAGCATAATTTTAGTTTTTGATGGATTTACTGAAAGAGAGTTGCAATCTGAGTATTGTTCTGTTTGCAAAGATCAATGTCAGAATATGTAAGAATAAATATATCATCGGAGTAGAGCTGAATAGTAATTTCGTTCTTGTGGTCAAAGCTTACACCACGATGCTTGACTAACAAAGAAATCTTTGCAGTCTTAGAGAACTGAATTGTGGAGAAAGACCTTCCACCGCTCTCACTCTGATGTTAGCAATACTGTATACATTTGGAATTATGGAAAAATTTGATAACAAGATAGGGACCAGAATTTTATAAAAACTTCGTTTTTATATTTGTTATGTTGTTCATGTATCGCTGGTTGCATAACTCTGGGTCAGTCAGATTTGCTAATTATAAATTCCAGAGTGTGGGACCTCCTTTAGATACTAAAAAAGTAGTAGAAAATACGAAAGGGAGATATACCTAAGTAGGTTATCTGTTGAGGGCTGCACAGAAGGCAAAAGTAAGGGCAGGATGGCTGGGAAGATTAATGGGTAATGTGAAGGGACCGGGAGAGGAAGAGGATGGTAATTGGTAGGACGGTAGAGCAGAGTATGCTGTATGGCGCGGAAATGTGGGGTGAGAAAGCAGGGGTGAATTCGAGGGTTAGACCACTCCTGCGGGTGCAGAGAGGGTGACTCCTGAGGGTGGTGCAGGCGTACAGGACAATGGGTGGACTGGCAGCAGCGGTGCTGTCAAGGTACTATCCATTGGACTTGATGGCTAGAGCCAGACAGAAACGCTGGAGGGGTGTGAACAGAGAGGAAGTATAGGAATGGATGGATAAGGAAATGAAGAGAAGGTGGGATGAGTATGAGGGCGCGCTAAAAGGAGCGATTGGAAGCAGGAGAAACTGGGTGGACCTGAAATTCGGGGAGGTGAACTACTTCTTGACCTTCACAAGATTGGGAAAAGAGAAACTCGAGTGTGCGAGAGATGTGAAGTGGAGGATGATGTGGGGCATGTGTTTAGATGTTGGAAGAAGGAGGAAGTTTTCAAGAAGTTGGGAAATAAACTGGTAGAGGTGGTGTATTGGTAAAATATGGTGGAGATTATGTTGAGGGGCGAGGTGGAATGAATGGAGATAAGTGGAGTAATAGAGAGAAAGAATCGACATAGCATATGAGAGGTAGGAGTGATAGAAGAGAAAAGATGACGGAGAGTGTGTGGGGGACCGCCGCCCGACTTGAAGTATGTACGTATGTAGGTTATCTGGGGAGAGACCAATATAGTATAAAAAAAATAACAAAAAAGAGTAATGATTAACACATTACAGGATTTAGTTAGAAATACAATTATTTTTTTAGTTAATCTGGTAAAATAGAAGTGGAATCTAATGAATTTTAAACACACCATGTAAAATAGATTATTCAACCTTGATATGAGTTTCTATAATTTTCTCTTAAGTAATAGCTACCGAGGAAAATTACCCCCTTTCGGTTTCAAATAATTACTTTAATTGTGAAATATTCAATATTTGTAGTTGCATGTCCAGTTCCAATTTATCAACTCCTTGGAGAGTTGAACGATTATTCCTTTAATTCAATTTCAGTTGCTTCAAGTAATTCGGTTCGAAATGAAGGTAAGATTTGAAATATTTAATCAAAATCAAACAAAAACAATATTGTTTGTGCAATAAATAAACAATTCCATCTAAAATAACAATATTTACATTTTAATAATTCTCACACAATACTAATAATAGGCCAGACGATAATGGTTACAACTACAAGTAATTAGCAATACGACTGATTTTTTTTTATTATAAGTACCCTAAAGTATGTAGATTAATATAAAAAAAAGTTTACCTGTCTATCGATTTCCCAAATTTAAAAAAAAATCGAAAAACTTTTTTTTTTCTAAATTCCTCAATATTTTGCGCTGTGAGGAAGGTAGAGAAAAATAAAAAATACCACCGAGTAGGGGAAGTGCTTTGCAATAAAAAAGGTCTCTGGCGTTTTTATCGTCCCAGTAATGGTTTGTCCGGAAAAAATTCGGTAAACTAAGTATGTGTTCCGCATCCGTGCGACTCTATGTTCTGAAGCGCTTCGGAGTACATTATGAACTATTGTACAGTTATATAATATATAAATAATTCTGATAGGGCGTTTTAAAGAAGGATGCGTCAGCTTTATAGCTCATAATCATTTTTTGCAAATTACTCAATATAGAATATAAAATATTCATTCTAATAAAAAACCCAAGTATCTCAATAAAAAAAAAATATAATAAGGTGGAATTTAAACAATTTTCCGGAGGATGGAAACTGTTATTTAGGAGGTCTGTTCCATAAATAAAATTTACGGATAATTAATTTTTCCTAATTACGAAATACGGCACTTTTCATTATCTTGTAAATTTTAGGAATCTTGATCTACAAGAAAATATATAATATTAAGTACTGTAACTTTAATAAAATTGAAGTCATTTTAATGGGGTTTTCGTCAGTCACGTAGCTATAGCTTTTACATGGGGAGGGTTTTGGTTTTTTTCATATGATAGGTTTAGAAGGGAAAAGGTTTATTGAAGGCGCCGCCTAAGGCAAAAAAAATCGAGTGCCACGACCTAAAGTAATTTTTCAAGTTCAAGAAATAATGTTAAATTTTTTTTTCAATTATTTGTTTGACTTGGCCACATCTAAAAGTATTTTTAAACATCGTTTTTCGTTTTGCCCCCTTCTGCTGAAATTGTTATAACCATGTATATATATATTTTTTAAAGGAGCCGTCCCTTTGCCGGCACCACCTCAGCCTCTTGGGCTCATTGTGGATTCTCCTAACATTCTGACTACAGCCTATTCAGCCAATCCGTTCCCTGTATTAGCTCATACAGGTTCTTTACTGGTTGGTTGTAGAAGTCTTCTGGAGTCATTTGGGGTCTTCCATTTAGTTTTTGCCTCCTGTGGTCCAACGTCTCACAGTTGCATAATATGTGCAGAGCTGTTTCAGTGTCTTTTTTGCATCTCCTGCATGTGAGGTCTCCGTTATACAGCCCTATTTTGTTCAGGTGCTCCTTTGTGGAAAAGTGTCCCGTAAGAAGCCCCGTTATGGTGCGTAGTTTGTTCCTGCTCATTGAGAGCAGTTCTTTTGCTACTTTTTCTGATGGTTCTTTTATAAATTTCTTCCCATGTGTTTTCTGGGCGTATTCTTCCAGAGTTTTATGGATTGTTCTTTTACCCACCCTTTTAATCATGACCTAGTGGAGCATCTGGGGATGCCCACAGATGGTTCGGGTCCGTCCATCAGTGTTGACGATCGTGCTCTTGCAAGTACGTAAGCTTTTTCGTTGCCATCGATTCCTCTGTGACCTGGGACTCACTCCAGTGTTACACTGATCCGAGTCGCCAGTCTTCTAAGTTCTTCGCCTCATTCCCATACCAACCGAGATGTTACCTGTATATTAATTTGGGAGCACCTATTTAAAAAAGTGATAGATGATTGAAAATTGAAGCTTTTATTGAAGCAGAAAATCAATCTCACAAAAGTAAATTTAACCTCTTCAGCTAAATTATTCACAATTGTTGAGGAATCTATTTCTATTGCCACATCCCGATGAATACTCATATTGCGGCAGTATGCTAATAAAAAATTATTGTGCCTTTATTGTATTTTCTATGGGGAGAGTTTGAACCCCCAAAACCCTCCCTTATATACGTCCCTGGTTTGCGTGAAAATGTTGGGGAAACTTCTAATATCAAAAATATACAAGCACAAAATTAATAATTTACATACATTTTTGGATTCAATGATTTTTTGTATTACATGCGAAAATAGATTCGGGTAGGAATCTTCTTTATTTTTTCGAAATAAAATTTGATACTCCTGTAATATAAAGATTAATATTCAACGAACAAAATGTATATAGTGAAAGGGTATAAAAGATGATTAATATATAATAAAGATATAATTTTTTGCATCTTTTTCCAATAAAAATATGTAAAAATTAATTTATTACCATTATTCATAACCTTGACTCTTACCAAAAATTTAAAAAAATTCTGATTACATATCGATGGTGTTTTTCCTAAAGGGCGAATGCGCCATTTTGATGTTTTCAGAAAACGAAGGAAAACTGTTTCGGTATGATTTTATGAGCCAACTACTGAGTGATGAGTTTAGCAGTTCAAATGTTCATTACTTACCTTGAAATGACAAAAAAATACAAATTTTTTCAAGTAGTTAATTAAAAAAACGTTTTTTTGTGGATATTCGCCCTTTTTCCAGATAAGCTTTGTGAAGAAATGACTATTCGCCCTACATTAACCCTTTTGCTAAAACATAAACTTTATTCGCCCAAATAGTTTTACACGGTAGAATTATAGGTAATAATGCTTGTAAAAATGTTGAAAAAATTGGATAAAATAAAAGCTCAAAATATTTAAAAATGGTATATTCCAAATAAACATGAAACATGAAAATAAGTACCTCCAAGTCTGGTACAATAAATGTGATTAATGTTTATGTTTATTTCGCCGTGCGCAATATCTTAATCAGAATTTTCGCAAAAAAGTATATCCATGTTGGGAATATCCAAGAAAGTGTCGACATTTTCAGATGGAAAATAATTGGCATTAAAAGGTAAATTGTCATCGTTTAAAAGTACTTGCGCCTAAAAGATTTTAAAATTATTACATGTTGGTATGTCAGTTAAGTCCGGCAAATGACTACCCTGTATATGCATTATTTAAATTATTTGTGTGCAATAGTTTATTTAAAAATTCTTTAGTAAAAAAACCTACTAATCTCTTCATTTTGAAGCTCTGGAATTGGACTTGTTGTGAGAATTTCACAGAAACTTAGACCATCTTTAACCTCTAAATTCTCAGCTACTTTTGGTAATTTGACTGGCAATTTTATGTCTCTTAATATATTGATTTTGTTTTTATCCACATCGCGGGCTAAATTCAATATTCTCTCGGTCCTTTTATTCATAATTGTCACTTTTTTTGAAAGAAAACACATTCACAAGTGGCCGTTTACTGAAAGAAATAAGTGAGGTTATAATTCCAATACAAAAACAATACACGTTCGCCCTTTTGCCGTTTAGTAGTACTTGATATTCGCCCTTTCTGAGAAACTTTTGGAGCACGTTCGCCCCAAGTAAATTTAAATTTTTCGCTACAAATTCCTTATTTTCATGCTAATACGTTCGTCCTTTTGTCAAAATGTCCGCAGAACCCGTATCTATAATCTGGTACATAAAACTTAAAATCGCAAATTTGGCGCATTCGCCCTTTAGGAAAAATACCATCGATATATATTTTTTCTGTGATTCAGAAAGTAGGTCTTCCGCCGTGCAGCAGATTCGCGCATATGCGGAACACATACTTAGTTTACCGAATTTTTTCTGGAGAAACCATTGCTCGGACGGAAGAAATGTTAGGATCCTTTTTTGTTGCAAAACACTCCCCCTACACGGTGGTATTTTTTATTTTTCTCTACCTTCCTTGCAGCGCGAAATATTGAAGAAGTTTGAAAAAAAAAGTTTTTCGATTTTTTTTTTCAATTTGGGAAATCGATAGACTGGTAAACTTCTTTTTATATTAATCTACATACTTTAAGGTACTTATGAAAAAAAATCAGCCGTATTGCTAATTACTTGTACTTTTGGTCTAAAATGGCCCCTACCGACTGGCCTATAAATATATAATTCGGTTTTGTTTTGAACTGTATTGAACTTTTATTTCAAGTTGAAACGCAAATATTTTTCTTGCGGCTTTTAGAAAACCACCTGGAATAATAAATGACTCGGGATATTTCGCGCAAAAGGAGGAGAAATGTTTTTAAATAAATAAATCATCGGCTATCTATCAGACAGTTATTGTCCCGAGAAATAAATGGTCGGGAATTAGTTTATAATAAAAGATATCGTTATTAATATTTTATAAAGATTTAGGATATATTAAAGGATAAAGGATAAATAATCGCAAGTGAATATAAACCTGCCGCTGTGCATTATCTTTATATTTTGTTTCAGATGTGTCCCGTATCAGGATTGGTGCAATTTCTCATTGTGTTGGTGGTTTTACTTTTGATGTGTCATGCTGCGATTGTAAAAAGTTGTGAGATCGCTTATAATCCGAAAAATGCCACCATACACATGTACGATTCTGTTGTTGTCGAATATAATATTACATCTGATCAAGGTGAGAATCATTATTTTTGTAAATTCCTTTTTTATCTTTTTTTTTGTTAAGGCGTACGAGATAAGACGAGTTTTTATTGTTTTTATTGATATTAGGATTAGTTAAATGCTTCACGAAATATTCGGTTGGTTTAAAATACCGGGGAGAAGATAAGTGTGATTTAAAACAAATGTGGTATATTCGAAATTTAAATTACAACTTTTTCAAATTTAAAAAAAATAAACATCCTGTATTTGAGCTAAACTCTTGCTCTTTAATTGAACAATTAGTGTTATTTGGTTTTTTTCTTTTAATTTAAATTTTTTTGAAAAAATTGTCATTCAAATTTAAATTTTGCGAATTAAATAAAAACATTCTGTATATTTGATCCTATGCGATAGTCAATAAGTTTTCATTATTTTTTATTGATACTAGGATTAATTGAATGCTTCACAAAATATTTGGTTGGTTTAATATACGGGGGGGAAATAAGTGTGATTTAAAAAAAATGTGGTAAATTTGAAATTTAAACTACGTCACTTTTTTCAAAATTTTTCAAAATAACACCCTAGTCATATAGTTTTTTTTTTAAATTTCATGTTTTTGAAAAAATTGTCATTCAAATTTAAATTTTGCCCATTAAAAAAAAACACTATATTTTGATCCCGTGCGATAGTCAATCTCTTCCTCTTTCCGAAAATATGTAATTTGTTGAGGTTTAATTGAAAAATGAGCTAGTTATATAGTTTTTTTTTAAATTTCATCGTTTTTGAAAAAATTGTCATTCAAATTAAAATTTTGCAAATTAAATAAAAACACGAATATTTTGATCCTACGCGATAGTCAATCTCTTCCTCTTCTCGAAAATGTATGATTTGATGAGGTTTAATTGAAAAATAAATAAGTTATATGGTTTTTTCAAATTGCATCAATTTTTTGGAAAAAATTGTCATTCAAATTTTGCAAATTAAAGAAAAACACTATATATTTTGATCCCATGCGATAGTCAATCTCTTCTTCTTCTTCCCGAAAATGTATGATTTGTTTAGGTTTAATTGTTTTTTTTTTGTTTTTTTTAAATGTCATCAATTTTTTGTGAAAAAACTGTCATTCAAATTTAAATCTTGCCCATTTTTACAAGAAGTTTCTGTATATTTTCATCCCATGAGTTAGTCAAACTCTTCATTCTCTCAAGTCCATAAATTTTTTGAAAAAAATTGTCATTCAAATTTAAATTTTGTCCATTAAAAAACACTCTGTATACCTATTTTGATCCCATGCGATTGTCAAACTCTTCCTCTTCCTGAAAATATTTATTTCTTAAGGTTTAATTGAAAAATAAGCTAGTTTTTTGTTTTTTTTTTCAATTTCACTAATTTTTTGGAAAAAATTGTCATTTAAATTTTGCCCATTTTTACAAAAAAAAGTTTCTGTTTATTTTGATCCCATGAGATTTATGGAATTGAAAGTAGGAATTCCATAAATTTTTAGAAAAAAATTGTCATTCAAATTTAAATTTTGTCCATTTAAAAAAATACACTGTATATTTTGATCCCATGCGATAGAAAATCTCTTCCCCTTTCCGAAAATGTATAATTTGTTAATGTTTAATTGAAAAATGAGTTAGTTATTTGATTTTTTTTTTTAAATTTCATCAATTTTTGGGAAAAATTGTCATTTAAATTTTGCAAATTAAAAAAAACACTGTATTTCTCTCTTTCCGAAAATGTATAATTGGTTGAGGTTCAATTGAAAAATGAGTGTTTTTTTTTTAATTTTATTTATATTTTGGAAAAAATTATCCTTCAAATTTAAATTTTGTCCTTTAAAAAAAAACATTGTATACCTATTTTGATTCCATGCGATAGTTTAACTCTTCCTCTTTCCGAAAATGTATAATTTATTAAATGCTTCACGAAATATTCGGTTGGTTTAAAATACCGGGGAGAAGATAAGTGTGATTTAAAACAAATGTGGTATATTTGAAATTTAAATTACAACTTTTTCAAATTTAAAAAAATAAACATCCTGTATTTTAGCTAAACTCTTGCTCTTTAATTGAACAATTAGTATAATTTATTGAGGTTTAATTGAAAAATGAGTTAGTTATTTGATTTTTACTTTTATTTCCATAAATTTTTTTAAAAAAATTGTCATTCTAAATTTTGCCAAAGAAAATACTCAGCGAGTCATTGGATTTAAAAAAAACCTCTTTCTATGCATTCAGTGTAGTAAGTAAACTTTTGAATTATGTGAATAGAAATACCGAAAAATTAATTTTTATATCATACAAGGGTACATCGATATGTACAATCAACTTTAAATTAAAATTTCCCATTCCAGGTGAAGGTGAATACTTGCTTTATAGTGAAGACACAAACATAGCATCTTTGGATAAAGAATATCTCATAATATCAAACGATAATTTAAATGGCACGTTTAACGTCACAGGGAACTTTTTGGGTAAGTAAAAAAATCATTGGGTACCAAAAGTTTAGACTATACGATGTATGATCCTTTATGTTTTTAGGTAAAACTGTGATAGCATGCAAGAAAAATGGATCTTCCGGAACGCCGGAAAATTCGGATAAAATGGATATTGTAGTTGTGAGAAAATTGAGGGTTATAGATGTGGTGTTTACGGCATCGGTAGCGACGTTAATAAGTTTGTTGTATGTTAATTTCGGTTGTGCCATTGATTGGAGTGAATTTAGGACGATTTTGAAAAAACCAATCGGACCTGCGATAGGATTATTTGGGCATTTCGTTATTATGCCTGTGGTGAGTTTTTAATTACTCATTAAATTTGTATTTTTATAATAATAGTGGTCATAAACGTTTCTAATACGTTTTAACCATTTTTGTAAAAGAGATACCCCGTATATTTTGATATTATGCGAAAAATTCACATCTTCCACTTTCCTAAAATGTGTGATTTGTTGAAGTTTAACTAAAAAATGAGCGAGTTATTTAAATTTCGTCAATTTTCAAAGGACCACCCTGTTTATTTTGATCCCATGTACAGTTGTCAGAACCAAACATGAGCCCCGGAAAATATGCGAACTAAAATAAGGTCATCGCAAGCAGCCAATCAAGATCCAATGTTAACGATTGTCCATAAGTAATTGTTGAATATAATCGAAATAAAATGACCGAGTGATTTCATCAACATACATCATTTTATTCATTTTGTATCAGTGTTGTCAATGCTAGGATGATTATCCGATTTTTAGACAATTTCACTAATTTGGATCCAATAGTTTTTCGAATATTTTGTAGATGGGGTATATAAAATGGCTATTATTTTTGGGGATTTTTCATATTGACTGGGGTCGAAGACTTTATTTAGATAACCAATGTGTCCTTTTGGTAATTTTGACATACACATACATACATTCTTGTTTACAACAATTAAATATATAAGATTTAGCTAATTGGTGGTGGTGAAGTGTATATTCCAATATAACACTCATGCACTTTAACTTCCTGCTGTTAAGAAAAATGAATACTGTAAAAAATTACATTTCTAAATAAACCAAATTCGAATTGAACAAACAGTTAACAAACGGCATTCGACGACTCTATTCCAAAAGATCCTGATGTGTAAGCAGATAGATGAAGGAATAGGCTACATAACCAGTTCATATTTTGTTGCTATCAACAAACGGCATTCGACGACTCTATTCCAAAAGATCCTGATGTGTAAGCAGATAGATGAAGGGATAGGCTACATAACCAGTTCATATTTTGTTGCTATCCATAGAAACTTGACCCTTCTTTTTCATGACATTACTACAGAGTCATGTAATTTGAAAATAAAGACATTTAGGGCAGACGGTAGTTTTATTTTTGGCCCAATATAATTTTTCTTATTAATATGAGTTACATTTTTAGCAAGTTTGACTTTGTTTACATATGTCTTAACAGTTGACAATAAAATTGTGGTATCGATATTTGGTTATCGATTCAAAATATCAAATTGTTACTACAAAAATGCAACTACAGCGACATGAACACGCCCACCAGGGCTCACGTTTGCTTCTGCCAACTGTACAAGCTCTTTCTCGTTCGTTTGTTAAGATTTAACATCTGTATCTGTAAAGTAGGGAGGGTGACTGGTGAGTGAAGGCTACATGTGACCCGGGACCGCCGAGTTGTACCACGGGACACCAGGTAGATGTAATCCTACCGTCTAGTTGTACCACCATATTTCTAGAGAGGATTAACGGTTTAAAATAACAATCTAATCAATCTAAACAGTTTTATTACAAATTCGATAATATAATACAAAGAAGATATATTTTTAAAATTTGTTTTGAAATATACAGACAAATTAACATTAATTTTACAATTTAAGATCTCTTGTACTACTGCGGCAAATAATAATAGCTTAAAGATCTTACAAAATCAAATTTGGTGATCTTATTTTCTTTTAATTCTTTTATTTTAGAAGTTATATACTCATGTTTCTTTCTAGTAACAGATTTAAATTTTTTTATAATTGTTGATTCATTGGCAGTCTTAATTTTTGAAAATGTTTCATTTTGTATATTTATTATCATGTCCACAAAAATAAATATATTTGGATGAGGAGAATAAAAACTGTTTTTTAATAAAGAATGAAATGATTCACAAGCGTTGGTAGACCGATACATGCTATTTGTGTTACATGCCCAAACTTTTGGAGGAAATTTAGCTTCTTCTGATATATAATTTTCAACTATGTAATCACAAAATTGTATTACTCTCTCATCATCGGGCGATTTGTCAAATATTTCAAGAGAAAAAAAGTCACCTACTTCGGTAGGTTCTAGAAAATGTAGGCCAAAGAATAACTTTAAAAACTTGCCAATTTCTGAATTTTTATCTTTATATTCATTCGACAAACCTAAATTTAAAATTTTACGGTACCATGCTTGACATAAGTGAAATCTACACCCGGTTAAATTTGAATATGGCCAAATTTATAAATTGCACTATGAATTGCTTGTTCAAAGTCGACTACTATATTTTTTGGGTTAAAGGATAAGTTAAGTGCATTACATTTATCGCTAACATTTTGAAACAATTTGAAATATGTATTACAACTTTTATCGGGTAACAGAGCAAATATGACTGGAACATAATAACCTTTTTTAAAAGCATGAATGGTAAATAGTTGGTAAAAAAACTTTGTACAATATTGAAATGTACCATCCATATAAATGGTATCACAGGAACATAAGAAATATAAATTTGTGAAACAAGAAAAGATAATTAAATTGTTTTCCTTATCTAAACAGCAAAGGAAATTTTCATCTTTAATTTTAGTTTTCAGATTTAAATTAACAACTGCATCAAAAACCTGATTTATATCCTTAGGTAATGCTGGTAAAACATCTCGCCGTGCTTCGTACAGATTTCTTCTCACACGAAGTAGATCATCGCTTCCAATGTCTGAAGCCCAATCATTGTTCTATGAGATGTTAGAAAAATCATACTGTTAATAATACTTTAATTTCTAGAAATTTTAGTACTTACAGTTAATTCTTTATGAATTAGTTTAGATGACCTTTCTGTGCTATCCTCAACAGCTTTTCTTTTAACGCTATTACTAATAGCTTGCCTAGCAATCGTCTTCTCACCTTCATGATTATGATCAAGCTGAGATTCCAAAATAGTTTTTTCATCTGCACTTGTATATATTTTGGCATTGCATCTACTTTTGGTGTTAGTGCAACGCCATCTAATTTTACCACACTTTGCAATGTGTGCTTTTGAAAATTTAAAGTTATTTAGCACTAACAATTTTGCACCTTTTTCACTAAAGATCGATTGGACTTCCATTGCTGTCTTAAGAAACTCACGACTGATCGCTTAGTATGAAGATTATAAATAAATAGTAAGCAGCAGTAAGAAGGTATTATCACCCCCAACCCTTAAGAAAAATTCAAACTTCGACATTGGTGGTGGTGTTATAGAAAGTTTCACTTATTGAGAAAAGGTCATTAGAGAATTACTGAGAATAATGTAAAATATGTTAGACTACCTGATTTCAATTTCGTGGTACAACTCGGTGGTCAAAAAAGGGCAACCTTTTACGCTGCCAGATTATGTCAGGTAAGCGTGGTACAACTCGGTAGTCTCCATGTGACCCATTGTACATCCTCCTTTGTCCTCCTAGGCCATCGTCCATCCTGTCCTTCCCAGGAAGGTGGACAGGTGACTTGGAGATATCTCCTTTATATCGGCAGGTATAGGCCAAGTCTCACTGACTAACACACTCTCTTATTGACGATAACTCCGGACACTCGCACAAGTCAGTTTCATCTTCCTGTTCACACATCAAACATAGAGGTGTGTCCACTAGCCCCACAGTATGGAGTTGTTTCCTTAGTTGACAGTGGCCAGTCAGAAATTCTACTGTTAAACGTAGATTTTTCCTGGTCATCGTCAAATATTTCTTCGGCACTAGCTTCCCAGGGTCGCCCAGAGTGATCCTGGCAAGACTGCATCCTTTGATTTCATCCCATCTCTTAAGGGATTGAGCGTGGGTGTAACGTTTGGCTAGTCGAAGTCATCAGGCCGTAGGTGTCACTGGGTCCTAATATTTTTAGTCCAGTTGCTTCCCTGGCTAAAGAATCGGCAATGCGATTTCCTTTACTCCTGTCGTGCCCTTTAACCCACCTCAGGATAATATTGTTATCTGCCGAGGCGTCAGCTAAATCTTGGTGGCACTCTAGTACTAGCCTCGATATAACATGTTGTCTGTTCAAGGCTAATAGGGCTTGTCTACTATCAGTGCAGATTGTTATGTTTTTGCCATCAAAATTTTAAAGGACCTCCCTGTATATTTCGATCCCATGTACAAGACGAACTCTTTCTCGTTCGTTTGTTAAGATTTAACTTTAAAATTGGCGAGTTATTTGCATTTTAAAATATAATTTTGTTTAAATAAAAAATACCCTGTATAATTTTGATTTCATTTGAAAGACGAACTCTTTCTCTTTCCGAACATCTATGGCTTGTTAAGATTCAACTGAAAAATAGACGACTTATTTGCACTTTAAAATATATATTTTTTCTAATTTAAATTTCGTTAAAATTAAAAAAAAACTTCCTGTATATGGGTGTTTCTCTACTATTTGGAAACTTGCCCATACAAGACTGTCCGAAGCAAATTTTATTGAATGTTGAGAATGTTTGTTAATAAAATGAAGGACAATATCAAATTAAATATATCTCTTTGAAAAGCCTTCTTATTTTTGTCCTGGCTTTTGAGTTATAGACGATTTTATCCAAAATCGTGACAGGGGACTGTTGTAAACGCACATTGGAATGTTTTCATAAATAAAAACAAGTATTTAAGTATGAAAGTAATCAAATTTTATTTCAAGTTTTTACGTATTATTTAAATAATTATTTTTGAAATAAATAAAGAATATTAAAAGAAATTTCACTCATTATTTATTACTTTACTTCAAGTTATTATCATTAACAAATGTTCTTAACATTTGCGTTTAACTTGGTAAAATCATTTTCTTAAAATAATAGTATTTTTAAAATAAAGATTGTATGACACTAATATTCTTTATAATGATTGAAAAATTAAATAATAACAAAGAAATAGAACCTCTGCTAACTAATTATCGCAATCAACATTCTAAGTAGTTGAAACATATTTTGAAACATTTGTACTTTTAAATTAACATTAATTTCACAACGTCTTACAGTAAATCAGCCTTAACATTGCACTTTAGGAATGAATCTTAAAATTAACTTATTTTTCAAAAACTGTGCTATGAAATGACAGAGGACTGTCGGCCAGGGGACTGTCATTTTTACATGTAAATTGAATAAAACAAAATCCTCCAAACTTATCACATTCACGAAACAAATGTAGCTACTTACTTAATAATCAATTGTTTTAAGCTAATATTTATAATTAAAATTCTTAAAATAAGAAAAAAATTACTAACCAGTGGACTGTTTTATCTAACGGCCGAGACAAATGGTTCACTAGTAGACTTTGTGGTGGCGCTAACCAAATGACAACTGCCCGCCCATCTATACACTTGAACGAACTTCACAAGATTTGCGTTCCGTTTCATGATGTTAACGTTTCGCGCCAATACAAAATTTGACTTTAGCGCGGTTTTCAAATTTTATCAGGGGACTGTTTAAAAAATTTGAGGACAGCATTCACGTCGATATTTTTTGATTAAATTTTCATAATAAATACATAATTATGATTTATAAAGATGCTGACTGTTTTTTTAAAGTATTTTAATACCTTTTATTTAGTATCAACAGCAAAAAAATAAATATTAATCATAAGACTTGTAATTTGGGAAAAGGGACTACCAGGGAACTGTGTTTTAAGGTGTTTGAGGTTGATTGAAATAAATATTACCTCATTAAATTACTAAATAAGCGGTGGCGTGTCAAGAATACCTAATACTTTGTCTTTATTCATACAAAAAACTGAGAAATATGAGAATTTATTATATAAAATTTGCTTAGGACAATGATTTTCCATTTAGTAGAGAAACACCCATATCTTCTGTGAGCTCCTTGTGGAATTACCTATTATTTTTTCTCTTATTTTTTGTGAATCAAACCACAATAATGTTTTTCATTTTTTATTTCGACGTTTCGGTAGCGCTCAAAAAACATTATTGTGGTTTGATTCCCAAAAAATAAGAAAAAAAACTTCCTGTATATTTGGTTCCATTTGAAAAAAGACGAACTCTGTCTCTTTTCGAAAATTTATGCTTTGCCAATATTCAACTGGAAAATCAACGAATTATTTGCTTTTTAAAACATTTTTCTTTTTTTTTACAAATTTAAATTTCTTTATTATAAAATAAAACACCCTGTATATTTTGATCCCATGTACAAGACGAACTCTTTCTCGTTCGTTTGTTAGGATTTAACTTAAAAATTGGCAAGTTATTTGTATTTAAAAATGTTTTGTTGAAATTGAAATTTTGTTAAAATGAAAAATAAACACCCTGTATATTTTGAGTTTATTTGAAAGACGAACTCTTTCTCTTTCTTATAATCTATGCTTTGTTAAGATTCGACCAAAAAAAAAACGAATTTCTTGCATTTCAAAATATATTTTTTTTCAAATTTAAATTTAGTTAATATTAGTATATTTTGGTTCTATTTAAAAGACACACTCTTTTTTTCGAGAATCTATGGTTTGTTGAGGTTAAACTGAAAAATTAACGAATTATTTGCATTTATTTTTTTTCAAATTCAAATTTCGTTAAAATTTAAAAAAAAACCTGTATATTTTGATTCCATTTGAAAAATACGAAAATTTTCTCTTTCCGAAATTCTAAGCTTTGTTAAAGTTCAACTGAAAAATTAACGAATTATTTGCATTTCAAATATTTTTTTTAATTTAAATTAAGTTAAAAAAATTAGAAAAAACATCCAGTATATATTTTGATTCTATTTAAAAGACGAACTCTTCCTCGTTCCAAAAATGTCTCTTGAGATTCAAAAGAATTTTTGTTTTATTATTTTTCAAATTTAAATTTTTTCAATATTTTCATCCCATTTGATATCCGTCTTTCTTAAATTAAAATAAAATTTTTCGAATTTTTAAAAAACGGTACTTTTCTTAATTAAATTTCGTAAATTTTTTAAAGT
>CAJUYI010000238.1:149822-166143 GCA_910591695.1 Galerucella pusilla | reverse complement strand
AAAGTACTACGAGTTATTTGGTTTTACTGAAATATAGTTTTACGAGGGTTGAGTAAAAAGTAAATCATCATAAATTTAAATCAATTAATATTTCTGTAGACTCCGTTTCACGTAAGAAGAAGCCACGTGCCTGTCTTGCGGAGAAATCAAAATATTAGCAGTTAATGAAATATTTTTTCTTTATATTAGTTAAGCTACGTATTGGGTCTTCTTCTTTTCCCCGACAACGCAGCTATGCAACTAGGACTTTTCTTCACGGGCGTCTCACCTGCGGGTGGAGCTTCCACCGTCTGGACGATATTACTAGGAGGCAATTTAAGTCTATCCGTATCTATGACAGCCGCTAGTACGATGGCAGCGTTCGCTTTTATGCCCCTATGGATTTTTACCCTCGGTAAGTACCAAAAATAATTTAAAAATCTCCCAAAGCAAAACAATTGATACCCCGACAATGATCTCGAATAGTCTAGTCATTCTTATTTGGTTTTAAAAACGTTTGTTTTTTCATTGCATTAAATGACCATCGTAAATATACAAAAACACAATGTTTATCGAATAAATAATTAATTTGAACATTGCAAATGCGTTGTAAATATATTCATTGAACCTCTAAATCAGCATTTTTAGTAGACTATTTTTCTTTACCATTTGTTAGTAGTATCACAAGTAATATTAAAGGCGCAAAAAGGCTTTGGACCCATTAAAAAAATTGAATATTAAATTATAAAAATGACAATCAATCATTGGATTCACTCTTCCCCTTCTTGAATAACTTGAAGTGCGCGTTACAAAGTATTAGATATTTTTCAAGAACAGGAGAGGTGAATGCACATACAGACTGAAAATATGAGAAAAACTACTTGAAAGAGAGAGAAGAATAATTGTGCGCAGTCAGCTGTTGCCAAATGTATTTATCTGTAAAAGTTATTCCCAATTTTTGTCGGCAACAATGTTAAATATCAATAATTGTTAAATCGAAAGCAGTGTACATAGATTTTATTTATTACAGATTGTAATTTGTCCATTTATTTTCTCTAACTATATTATTTTATTTTTATCTGTGTTGATCTCACTTATTTTTCAAAAGTCAATAATATTACCAATCTCGAATTTCTCCCAATAAATACGGCGTTATCCCGTATTAAAAGTTAAATGCAAAATAATATAATTATTCCTTAGAAAGTACCAAGAATTTTAAACTGGTAGCTGGAACTGAAAACACACCCAACGCTGACTGCGAACAATTATTCTTCTCTCTCTTTCAAGTAGTTTTTCTCATATTTCCCTTGTCGTACTTGTGTAAATCATATGACTCGAATAGACTTTTCGCGATCTGTATATGCATTATGAAGGGGAAGGGTGAATCCAATGATTGATTGTCATTTCTATTATTCAATATTATCGCTTTTTAAGGGGCCTTTGGCGCCTCTAATATTAATTGGGATACTAAGTGGTGAAGAACGATAGAAAAAAAGTTGAAACTGTTTTATAGTTTTTTCTCCAAATTTCGTTTAAAAAGTCACACGCTGCCAAATATGGCGTATAAGTTCCCTACGACCTCATACTAGACAAAATCTTTTATATTATTTCTTTGTAACTCTTATTTATACTTACAGGACGTGTTATTTTCAAGAACGCCAAATTGGAAGTACCCTATACCGAAATAATGACGTACGTCGTAGCTTTGATAGTACCTTTGGCGGTCGGTTACTTGATCCAAAGGTACTTCAAAAGACTAGCCAAGTTTATGATACGAATAATCAAAGGATTCTCATCATTGTTGATATTATTCATAATCGTTTTTGCCATCATCACCAATTTGTATTTGTTCAAATTATTTTCGTGGCAGGTAATTATTCTTAGGATGCAAAAATAGGTTTTGCGAAACTGTATTGTTGTTTTTTTTGGTAGATAGTCGTAGCAGGTTTGGGTATACCTTGGATCGGATACATAGCTGGTTATTTGATGTCGAAAATTTTAAGGCAAAATCCTACAGATTGTTTAACGACTGCCATTGAAGTCGGTATTCAAAATACGGGCATTGCGATATTTTTATTGAGGTTCGCTCTGCCTCAGCCCGAAGGAGATCTCACTACGGGTAAGTAGTTATCCCATTTCTTGAGATTTTCGAAAAACATATTTTCAATTTTTCAGTCGCCCCCGTAGCTGTAGCTGTTTTAACGCCGTTTCCTTTGGTAATTTTGTTTATAATCAAAAAACTGCGGTCGAGGTTTTATCATTCCCATTCCAAGTTATCACAAGAGGAAATAGTAAAAGTGGAAGATGCGTCAAATTCTTCCAACGGCATAGATATCAACGGAATTTCTTAAAAATATTAGTTTTATTAAAAAAGAAAACGTGTAGTACTCAAAATATGTAGAATCTTATAAAAGCGGTTGTTAAAATGTGTATTTAAAAAAAAATAGGGTCTCGGGACAATGTAAAACATAAAATAATGATTATTATTTCCTAGATTTTTTCCCAAATTAAAATTTCATTTTATTTAATTAAAACTACTTTGGGAGGGACAATCAGTATAACAGATTTTTAATAATTTGAAAATGTTGACCGACTTCGCAATTGTTGGGACGACCAGTATATAAAACTGTTGATAATTTCAAAATATCGATTGTTCGACTTTATTTTTGATGGGACAATTAGTATAGTATGTTTTTAATATTTTGAAAATGTAGAATGTTCTATTTCTCTTTGGAAGGGACAATCAGTATAGCAGATTTTTAATAATTTCGAAATATTGACCGACTTTGCAATGGTTGGGACGACCAGTATATCAGTGTTGATAATTTCAAAATATCGATTGTTCGACTTTGTTTTCGATGGGACAATTAGTATAGTAAATTTTTGAAAATTGGATAATATAGAATGTTCAGTTTATCTTTGGATGGGACAATTTTTAATAATTTCAAAATATTGACCGACTTCGTAATGGTTGGGACAACCAGTATATCAAAAGGTTGATAATTTCAAAATATCGATTATTCAACTTTGTTTTCGATGGGACAATCGGTATAGTAAGTTTTTAATAATTTGAAAATACAGAATGTTCAGTTTATCTTTGATTGGGACAACCAGTATATCAAATTGTCGATAATTTGAAAATATCAAATGCTCATCTTCGCTTTCGATGGGACAATTGGTATAGTAAGTTTTTAATGATTTGAGAATACAGAATGTTCAGTTTATCTTTGGTTGGGACACTCAGTATAGCAAATTATCGATAATTTGAAAATATCAAATGCAATTTTACTGCCAAGGCTCGCCAATAGATATTTCACATCAAAAATTTAGTTTTCAGCATTTTTTTGCAAAAAAAAACACCAATTTCCACTTACACATGTATTTTTTTTCCATCAAACACCTCTGGTTTGACCATAATACAGGGTGAATCGAAGTTATTACAACACTCAATTTTTCTTTTCTTTTTGATGTTTTCAAGTCGATCGGTTTATTTAGAAGAGAGAAATTTCAACAAATGCCAGTTAGACACCGCAGAAAATTGCGTAAAAGCAGTTATAACGATATAATGTATTAAATAATACTCCGTATGCCTATGGCTACAAAAATAACATTTCTCTCTTGCAAATAAACGGATGGACCTAATAACATGAAATAAAAAAGAAATCGTAGACAATGGATTGTACTTTCGGAATATTGGTATCATCAAAAAAAATTGTATCGAAATTATTCTATTTTGAAAATAGTGTTGCAACTAACTTTTCTTTGACCTCTGTATAGTAGCTGTAACGTTAAATTTTACAAAAAATGGTATAAAACTTGATATTATTTTATAAAAAGTTTGATGAAAAATTTATGGAAATTGAATAGTCACCAATTTTCACTTATAGTTAATTCAAAAGTTATCACATCATCTTGACTTTAAAACATCCTCTAGACTCTAGACTAATTTAGTAACCAAATTCTTTTAAAATACAAGTTTTTTCATTGTTTTATATTATGTAAGAGCGAAATTTCAAGAAATGTCAGTTTGACAGGCGACTTTTTTACTTCATGGTTGGTTTAAGGCGCAGAAAATCGCTCAAAAGCGTTGAAATTAACAAGAAAACGTAGATGTATACTCCTTAATGCAAATTGGTGTTTCAAAATTATTTTGTAGCTGAATTATTCTACAGGATGTCTTAAAAATCAAAGTGGTGTGGTTAACTTTCCGTTTACCCCTCTAAAATAGCTATATGTATATATAATAGGATTTTACAAAAAAAAACATATGTTATTTTATATAAAAAAAAACATATGTTATTTTATATAGTTTGCTGGAAAATTTATAAAAATTGAATTAAAAATAAGCAAGTTTTGAAATTTTACTCGTAAGTAAAAAGTTTGTACGATTAACCTAACCTAACCATTTTTGACTCTCACCTTCTTACATATCTACATTTTTTCGGCTGCTTCCAAACCATATCAAGCATCATTTTTATACAAAATTGAACAAAATAGAAATCCTGATGTGGTACCAATTGTATATTTACCTTCGACCAATAATAATACTCAATTCTGGGTGATTTATTATTCGTGAAACCCTTCAAGAATGCCAGTAACGGAAATTTTAAAGTAATTCTAGGTTTAGAGAAAAGGTGAGGACAGAAATAAGGGAAAATCTAACGCCAAAAACTATTTATTTTTTTTACTGTTACATATCAACTGTTATAGAGCCCCCTATTTACTTTTATCTCTCGCTCAAATGTCTTGATAGATAGATTTTTTTTGGTATTAATAATAATAATAATCTGACTGAAAATATTTGCTCCTAATATGTATAAAATTCGATAACGATCTAATTTTATTTATTTAAAAAAAATGTTAAAACAAGTTTTATATAAAATAATTTTGTTACTGTTGAAAAATTATATTGAATTTATAAGTAAATAGAAGATTTTTTGTTCTCTCCTTTATCCCAGTCATCAAATGTATTATACTGAAATGAACATGAAAGAGTGGAAAAGGTAAGAGAAATGTCCTGTCAAAAAAACCCTGTCCAAAAATATCCCCAGCCAATAAAATTCTTAACTGAAAATATATCTGAGCCAAAATACAAGTCTATTACTTGGTTTAAGAAGGGAGAATCCTATTATTATATTCCCTTCCCCTTCTTGAATAACTTGATATGCATTACAACGCATTCATTCCCCCCATCCAATACTTTTTAAGATGAAATGTGAAGAGATATTTTTGGATAGGATATGTAGTCCTAAACCCGCCTAAAAGCGGCTAAATCGAGTGGAAACATCTTAATTTGAATGAAGATCTATTAAAAACACATGAACAAGGGGGTGAAAAAATAAAACAAATTATAAGGAGAGGATTTAATTATAAACATTGAATGAATACCTATGAAAAGTAAAAGGAAATAAAAACGACAGATTAAATGAAAAGTAGCAAAATCAATGAATAAGTGAAAACTGGGAATACAGGCCAATAGAATTAGTTAGAAATAGTAAACATAAAATTATTTTACAAAAAAATACGATAACCAGGAAAAATTTATTATTATAATGTATTTAAAACCACCAAAAAAAGTTTCCGATAAGAAAACTACACATTACACCATTGTTGAATTATTTTTTTCAAAAATCCCCAAACTAAGCACATTTTAGATTTCAAAATTATCCCATTTTCACTAGGACTACTCACCAAGTGATCTTTTCCGGTAATTCATTATAAACAAGATTATTTTTTTGGTAATTCGCATGAAAAAACAAAAATACCAATTTAAAACAATAACCTAATAATATACACACTATTATGTAAAACAAACACTCAATTTTTTCTTCCTCCTCTACGTTTCATTGATGCAGTACATTGCGGACAGTACCACTTACCTTTCGGCGGTGCCGTTATACCCACGCAAGGATAATGAAACCATTCGGAAGGACACTACAAGATATATATAATTACAAATACTACTTACATTTACAGAAATACTTACATCTTCATTATCACATGCCACCATATCACCGTAAGACACTTGATTGCAAAGACAATATCTCGGTTCGTTTGGATCGTACGTCCACTCTCCATCAGTTACTTCCGCATTTTGGGAATTTGAATCAACAGTAGGTGATTCTGGAGTTGGAATCACCACAGGAGCCGGTACTACTGGTTGTACAACAGCTGTACCTGAACTAGATGAATTGCCGCTACTCCATTTCCTTAAAAAAAAACAATTTTAAAGCATTATAAATATCAACATAAATTAAAATATGCAAAAAATCCATTACATACTTATGTTTCTTCTTATTATTTGCATGATCTTGTTGAATTGCTTGTATAGCAGTCTGTGCTGCTCCAGCCAATTCTCTTCCAATACCAAATTCATGTCCGTGACCACCAGTGTTAATGGCTTCATAAGAAGCTTTCAAACTAGCAGTTCTTCTACCTTGCTGCATCTAATTTACAAACAAACAAAAATTAGACAATTAATACATTGAAATATCACTAACTAACTTGTTGTGTGGCTGCGATAGCTTGAGAAGCAGCAGCTGCTATAGCAGGTCCAGCCCCTAATGTGTGTCCTATACTATAAGGCATTGTAGTAGTTGTAGTAGCAGTAGGTGTGATTGATTGAACTGAATTTGTAGTATGTCTTGTTTCTATTAATGGAGGTGGTATTGTAGGAGCTACAGCTTGTCGTTTTTCTGCTAATTGTGTGGGTACTGAAATATTGCTATCTCTACGTTTTTCTCCTCTAGGCCTGGAATATCTGAATGAACTGTCATAGCGATTTTCTTTTTGTTGGAGGGATGATATAGAGGGAGTACTGTTTGGTGTATCTAATTCCAATGATCTTTTTTCCAAAACTTCGGTTATGCCTTTATTGTCAGCTTCTAATTCACATTTGAATTTGTGGAGTTCCGAATCCAGTCTTCTCAAATATTTATCTACTAAATCATACATCTGGCTGGCTAAATGTACCTTTTCATCAGCTTCTTCTAAAGTTTTGTAGTATTCTTTTCTAATAGCTTGAAATTCTGCATCGATAGTTTGGGGTAAGTCGCTAGGGCATCTTTTACATTCATTGAAAAAAGTTTTAACTCTCTTTTCCAGTTCATCCATATTATCTAAAAAATTGTACAGATATTCACTTCGTTTTATTCTTCATTAAATCATATACTTACTATGTATAGTTAAATCCATTTCCCTCATATCAGTAAATCTATCTCTTAATTCTTGAGGTAAATGTTCGATCACTAAAATTATAAGGTTAGGTTTTTTAAGATCTTGTATATTATTGTATTCTTACTTTCTAGGTAATCTTCCAAGTATAACATCTTGTTTGTTATTAATAACAATTCTTTGTACCTGTATATTTTGTTATTATATTGAAAAATTTAAATTATATTAAAAAATAACTCCTCCTGACCGTAAATAAGAGTGACATTTGACTTGACATTGACAGGAGCTGTGATGAGTGTGATATAACATTCTCGTTATTTTTTAACAGGTTCGATATTAATGTGTTTTAAACAAGAAAATTAAACAAATATCGTTTAAAATAGAAATGATCAATATTTTATTCATTAATGTTGAATCAAAATTAAAAATAAAATACTAGATTCAAACAAAAATGTTTCTGGAATTTTCGAGAATATTCCAATTCTCGAACCTTTAGCTAGTGAGCAGTGACTAAGATTCCAATTATTGTGAAGTTCAAATATTGTTGAATTCAGAAATATTTTGCATTTGTAATCATGTTGAAATATTAATTACTGTTTAGCTTATAAAATGCACGTTTGCTCCTTAAGATGATATTGGTATAAATATTTGTATATTACCTAATATTTATATATACTTTTTGTTAAAACATACAACAGTCATTTCCTTAGATACAACCAGTTTTACTTCTCGTTCTCTAGAAATTTCTAGTTTGAGCATGAGCAAAACATCTACGACGCTATTGGTATAAATACCACTGTTGCCGCCGAGTTTATTCAGTTCAAAATTAGTATTTATCATTCAAAAAAATGTCTATTTTACCAGTGTTCTTACGCGAATTCTCAAGACCCTTGAGAATGATGGAACAACAACTGAAGTTAATGGATGACTTGTTTCGTCCAACTATCGGCTCATATATTAATCATCCACGATTAATGGAACATCTAGGACAAGAAAAAGATACTGCGTTTGAAGATAAAGAAAAATTTCAAGTTCAACTCAATTTACAGGATTTCAAGCCAGAACATATTACAATTAAAACTTTAAATAACAATACAATACAAGTAGAAGCAAAGCAGGAAGAAAAACATGACGAGAATAGTTTTCTATTAAAACACATCGTGAGAAGATTTGCTGTTCCCAAAGGTCATGATTTACAGAAAGCATATTCGGCTTATTCTTCTGAAGGAGTTTTGGTAATTACTACCCCTAAAATGCCACAAGAAGAGAAAAGCATACCAATTTCACATGAACAATCTGAACCTCAAAAGTGAATTAATAAGATTTGGTTAGTTTGATGTCCATTGATTTATTAGTGATAGTGTTATATTAGTTGTAGTTTTTTGTAATAAAAGTGATCATTGTTGCAAAGTTATTATTGTTGTTGGAATAGTTTGTATGAGAAAGTAAATAAAAGTGTTCAAGATACTTTTAGTTTTAATTGTATTTAAAAAATTTATTTATTCTATTACACCACAATTGCAAATTATGATATCAACATAGGGTTTACCAATTTTCCTACCATAATCTTGTATTTTCAACAAATTTCCAAAACCTCTAGTAACTTTACCAAAAACTACATTTTTATGATCGAGTTGTTCTGTTTTTGATAAAGTTATTATGAATTGAGAATTATTATCGTTTGGAGCAAGTCGTTTCATAGAAACAACCCCTAAAACAAAGCAAAATAAGTTCAACATTATATTAATTTAGAATCTTGAAACTTTACCGGCTTTAGAATGTTTCAACACATGATTTTCTTCGGGAAAAGTTTTCCCATATATAGAGGTACCGCCTCTACCAGTTCCTAGCGTAATATCTCCAGTTTCTATGAACTGACCGCGAACTATTCGATGCACCAAACAATTTTTGTACGTTAAAGTCCCTGTTCCTCGACATATTTCGATGAAATTTTGAACAGTGACTGGCACAAAATCAAAGTAAAGCTGTATAATTATTTTGCCCAAATATTCACCATCTCTAACTTTGAATTCCAAAAAGCACCTGAAATTTATGTAGAAACAGTTGAAATACAGGTCGCTAAAGTTGGAAAACTACTCATTTTATTGAATTTGCATACAGGGTCTGTCATTATGGGATAAAACTTAACTTACTTGGGTCTTATTAGATTGATATCTACAGGTACACTTAATCCGGTGCTTAAAGATGGTTGTGCCCTTAAAACTGCATCGTGATCTACTGCTGTTGTGATAGTTAATGGAAATTTACAACTGTGTGACATATTTTGCAATATCTTCTTCCATCGCTTATCCATATCTTTTTTAGGATAATACGATTCCTATCGAGAGAAAACGTTTATTGTAACTTTCAGTAGCTTTTCAACACAAGCTTACCGAATTCACTAAAGTCTGATACAGCATTTTGTTTTCTTTTTCATTTGCTTTCATTTTCTTTTCGTAGCTTACCCAGTCATTTTTCCTCCAATATGCATAAGGGTTGTAGCTGTCTACCCATCCCTTAGAAAACAATTAATAGAATTGGAATTGAAAAAAGTAAATTTACTTACCCCGTTTCTATTGATTAAATTTATTTTGTATAGTAAGTGTTTGTTTTCTTTATCTATCGTTTCGCATTGTTTAAAATCATCTGCCATTTTACGTATTGGCAATAAACGTTGAGGATTTATTCTGAACGGAGTCGTGTCGACTACATTACTCATATCAAACAACTGAAGAAAAAATAGGGTAGCAACTTAGCTATTTTTTTTATAATACTTACTCTAAAGCGATGACAATTATAGTTATAAAGATCAATTAGATTAATCTCTTTTGCAACGGATCCAGGTAGATATCGGAAGTTTTTTGACGGTTTAAACACTTTTTTCTTCACAACACATTTATTACTTTCGTTTTTCATCTTAAAATACCCCTCACATCGGATTTTGGGAAAATTTAATGACTGCTAGGTGACATATTAAAAGTATTTAATAACAACTGTCTTGATTACAATTGTTGTGAAACATTTGATAGGAAATTTGATGAAAGCAGTGAATGAAGTTTACTTTTGATCGTTAATGAATTTATACTAAGTGTTTTTAAGGAAGTGACTGCATTTTGTAAGGTGATTTGAGAACGAAGTAAATTCTGATCTATTAGATTTAAAGTTTTGCTAGCATCTGTTACTGTAGACTGGCATACGTTTTCAAATCCATTTTGTAACTGTTCGTTCTGTTCTCCTAAAATACAATTTTTGAAATAAATGATTCTTATTCAAGTGCTATGATATACCTACTTACTCAATTTTTGATGAAATAATGAATCATATTTAATTTCACTAGTCAAGTGCTCTTTTTGACTCAAAGCAGAAATAACACGACTGTTGACTTCTGTAAAATTAAAATATTTCTGCATTATTGAACTTCCCCTTGTAGATAAAATTTAAAATGTACTACTAATGATAAAGTATGAATGTATAGTTACCATTATCTGATTCCGAATCTTCTCCGGTTATTACTTTCCCTTGAACAGATTGTGTTGAAGAATCGACCTAAAAATTACAGAATATTACTATTTCTGAATATTTTTCTACATTCATTTTATACATACCACAGCTGTAGCTAAATCATCTTCGCTATCAGTTTCTGAAGCCTCGCCAATTATAACTACAGGTTTATTCATACTGCTACTCAGGGAAATATTTATATTTCTTCCATAAGATTATTCCATTTTTATTTAAAAAATTTATTATTTATAGTAGAGTCGACGAGTCAGTAGTTCTTATATTCCATTTTCGTTTTATTTTGACATTGTTGATGTTGACTGGTAGGTCAGTTGACTGATATTGCAGTCGTTCGTTTGATCATAGGATCATAGATAACACATACGTTTGATGTTAACTTTTCACTTTCAGAAAAGTAAATTATCTTTAATGGCGAATAATTGAATAATAACTTCGATAATTACTAATTTGGTAGTTTGTTTCTGTTGGTATTCAATAGCTTCGTTTATATATGTTAGTTATAGATGACATGTGACATAAGTATGGTCACAGATAAAGATAAGCTACTGGGTATTGTGACAGTTACCAAACGGACGAAATGTTTCCTTTTCGTTTTGTTTTGATCATGTTTTGATCAGAATTTAACTCAATATTTTCACGGTTTTTAATAATATCCACGTCGTTTTAATTTAATAAACGCAACTTTTATGTATTTACTCAATTTTGGTTATGCATTAATTTGTGCAATATCTACTTGAGAACTTGTGCTTGTGTACACACTAAAATTGTGGTGATGAAATAATTGAAGTGTATATCTGATTTAACATAACTGCAATAAATATAATCCAGATTTTATCAATACTTAAACGGTGATAATATATAAAAGTACACTTTCAGAAATATGGAAGTGTTTACAGTTATGTGGTTATGGTCATAACAGTATTCATGTTTAATGTTGAAATTATTTAACCAAATTCACTAAAACAACTCTTTAAAACATTCACAATTATGTGATCTAGATCATTGTACCTAATATGTGGATAATCGTTTTTTCTTGGTGTGCTGGTATTACATTTGTGATGACTTTAGTGTTCTGTATATGTTGGAGAAAGAAAACTGTGAAGTAAGTTACATATTACATTTTATACATTCATATTTTGAGTTTATTTCTATTTAAAATGTAATACTTATTTTTTGTCTATGCAATAAATTATCTTATCTATTTATTGTAGATAATGTAATTAAACTGTATTTTGTCTTGAAGGGAAGATTGGCATGGTCCTGATGGAATGGTAACTCGAAAAAATCCAGATGAAAATGTGAATCATCTACCTTCTGCAACTACCTGTACAGTTGATGGTATCAACTCAAGTGGGGACTTGTCAAATTTAAGTAAAAGGTTTGTTAACTTACACTCCTTGTGAAATTTTTACAATAAAAAACTAATAATTTTTCAGGAACCTTACAAATTCTAGAAGAAGTTTGCCAGATATTCCATCTGACCAAGCTACAAACGTAAATTGGGATCCAACTGATAATTCTTCAGAACATTATGCCACCGTAGGACAATATCCAAATGCTGGAAAAAGACATACAATAGCCAATGGAGTGGACCAAAAACCAAGTATCTCTCAACATAGTTCAATTAGTCAAAATGATGAAAACTTCTCCCCCTATGAGAAAGTTAAGTATGACCAAATTAAATCTACAGAGCATCCTTATGCTCAACTTCAGCCAAATGTATCCAGACCTACAGAACCAGAGGAAAATCGTGCAACTGCTGAAGAAAGAATTAATTTATTAAGGTAAGCAATTTTTTGTGTTAAGCTGGATATAAAAACTTTTTTTTTCAGATCCGATACAAATCAAATAGATGAACCTTCATCACCCGTCTTATCACGAAGATCCTCATCTCACAGTACAGGAGGCTTAGACATACCCGCGGCATCAGCTGTTGCAGGTGTTGTTGCAGCTAGTCCAGAGCTTCCATATATGACACCACCAGTGACACAAGCTAATTTTAGCGGAGATTCACAAGATTCTTCAAGTAAGTGTAATGTCTATCTATCCCAATATTATCAAAGCAACATTTGAAATTTTAGAAGGTTATACAAGCATTAGCGTAAGAGAACCATTAGCAAATATAATCGCCCAAACAAATGAGATGAAAAAAACAAAAGGAGATTTTGTGTATCCTCATTACTCTACAGTATCAGATGATTCCGGTTAGTTCATGATCTAAACACTCAACAATGTTTAAAATATATTATTTTATTCTAGATGATGTTTATACGACAATACCAGATCCAAATAATCCAATTTATCAGAGTGAAAGTGAGACTTATGCTCGAATACCTCCATTACCGATTACTGTAGAAGTGGAAGTCAATCCACCACCACCGGCTCATTTACAAATACAACAACAACCGGTCGTTGTTACTGAAGATGAATTTTATGAACCTCCACCTCAACCACCTCCAGTAGATAGTTTAAAGCAGCAAGTTATGGGGCATAGTCAAACTAAAACCTATTCACACTCAAGACAAGGTATGTGATGTGTATTTTAAGTAAATAAAATTCCATGCTTTGATCGACAATTGGTATTTTTGAAAATATACGGGGGGGTATTGCAGGGTTCTGTTTCAGAGCCACCCCTTTGCTGTCTATATAATATTCAAGTAAACTTGATAGATTTAATGATAAAAGGGTCTAAATGCATTTTAAGTTACATGCTTTTATTGAAAATTGAATGATATATTTTTGAAAATAAAAGAGGCATGTTTCAGGAACATTTTGCACCCCATTTTTTGTAATTTATTTGTAAAATTTGATAGATTCAATGATAAAAGGAACTAAAGTGGATTTTAGGAGAGATATCTGATAATGATATTCTTGAAAATATAAGAAAGGGTTTTGCAGGGTTCTGCTTCAGGGCCACTCTTTTTTCCTATTTATGTCATTTTTATGTAAAAATTGATAGTTTCAATGACAAAAAGGATCTGAAGTGGATTTTAGAAAAGTTACATGCTTTAATAGACAATTAATTGAGATATTTTTAAAATATAATTGGGGTATTGCAGGATTCTGTTACAGGGCCACTATTTTTTCTATTTTTGCTTAAAAATTGGAAGTTTAAATGATAAAAGGATCTCTAGTGGATTTTAGAAAAGTTACATGCTTCAATTGACAATTAATTGAGATATTTTTGAAAATATAAGAAAGAGTATTGCAGGGTTCTGCTTCAAGGCCACTCTTTTCTATTTTTGTTTAAAAATTGGTAGCTTTAATGATGGAAAAATCTATAGTGGATTTTAGAAAAGTTACATGCTTTAATTGACAATTAATTGATATATTTTTGAAAATATAAGGGGGGTATTGCAGGGCTCTGCTACAGGGCCACTTTTTTTCTATTTTTGTTTAATAATGGTAGCTTTAATGATAGAAGGATCTGAAGTGGATTTTAGAAAAGCTACATGCTTTAATAAACAATTAATTGAGAAATTTTTGAAAATATAAAGGGGGTATTGCAGGATTCTGTTACAGGGCCACTATTTTTTCTATTTTTGCTTAAAAATTGGAAGTTTAAATGATAAAAGGATCTATAGTGGATTTTAGAAAAGTTACATGCTTCAATTGACAATTAATTAAGATATTTTTGAAAATATAAGAAAGAGTATTGCAGGGTTCTGCTTCAAGGCCACTCTTTTTTCTATTTTTGTTTAAAAATTGGTAGCTTTAATGATGGAAAAATCTATAGTGGATTTTAGAAAAGGTACATGCTTTAATTGACAATTAATTGATATATTTTTGAAAATATAAGGGGGGTATTGCAGGGCTCTGCTACAGGGCCACTTTTTTTTCTATTTTTGTTTAAAAATTGGTAGCTTTAATGATAAAAGGATCTATAGTGGATTTTAGAAAAGTTACATGCTTTAATTGAAAACTTTTTGAAAATATAAGGGGGGGTATTGCAGTGTTCTGTTTCAGGGCCATTCTTTTTTCTATTTTTGTTTAAAAATTGGTAGTTTCAATGATAAAAGGATCTAAAGTGGAATTTAGAAAAGTTACATGCTTTAACTGGCAATTAATTGAGATAATCTTTTGAAAATAGGATTGGGGGTATTGCAGGGTTCTGCTTCAGGGCCACTATTTTTTCCATTTTTGTTTAAAAATTGGTAGCTTTAATGATAAAAGAATTTTAAGAAAGTTGCATGCTGTAATTGACAATAAATTAAGATATGTATTTATGAAAATATGAGGGGGTATTGCAGGGTTCGGCTTCAGGGCCATTTTTTTTCCTATTTATGTCATTTTTATGTAAAAATTGATAGTTTCAACGACAAAAAGGATCTACAGTAGATTTTAGGAGAATTACATGCTTTAATTGACAATTAATTGAAATATTTTTGAAAATATAAGAGGAGGTATTGCGGGGTTCCGTTCCAGAACCACTTTTTTTTCCATAATTACATAGTTTAATCATGTATTTGTCTATATTATTAAGTTATTTTCAAAATGTCCGGGATTGTTCTAGGATCATCATCGAGCTCGATAGCTAACTTGGGTTCTCCCAAACCCGAAAAACGTCAAGCGAACTCGCCGCTACCGCCCCCGCCGACCGCATCAAATTTCGATTTTCAAGACGATAAAATACAAACCGTACGAAATTTGGACGATTTGTACGCCAAAGTACACAAAAATAGAAAAGAAGATGCAACTAACGTGAAATCTGAAATACCGAGTATTCTTTTAGAAAGTACAAATATTAATAACTTAAGATCATCGTTGGAAAGTAAAATGCAAGAAAGAAGATATAAAGATCATAATTATGAAACTTTAAAAAAATCGCCGAGGCGAACAAGCGATCCGGGATATGAGAAAATACGCAGTAACGAGGAACCGGGATATGCCAGTATTAACGGACCCGAAAGCATACCTAATTCAGATGCGGGCTACGAAGTACTCAAGGACAGGTAATTTAATATATTTTCTAATCATTTTTGAGGTTATACAGGGTGTTTCTTTGGGAAAGTGCCTAACTTTAACTGTAGATGGGGATAACTTTGGTGCATCCAAAAATCTATATTTAAGGTTTCTTATGCACTCTATAACCGAGATACAGAGTGTTTTATAAATTTATCTTATTTCTTTCGAACTTCATAACTTCCACTAGCTTTCCACTAATTTTTTTGTGGTAAACGTACAGTTCTTGAATGTCCAATTTGTATAATGCTACTGTTTCCCTTTTTAAATATACGATGCTGTTATAAGTAGATGTTGCCAGTCGGACTCCCTCATGAAGGATACCGTACCATTATCTATAGTAGTAGTAGTAGTATTTATTTGATCACATTATGAGTTAATTACATTTGTGACATGTCAGTACATATAGTATTTATAGTATAGCTACCTATACATTAAATAGAAACATATATATATATATATATATATATAAATAAAAACAATACAATATATCAATACAATACATAATTATGACAGTTATAATGTAAAAGAGACATCACATTGGAGGAATTCTAAAATTTGATAAAAACACTGGCTTAAAAGGAAGGATTTTACTTTTTTTTAAATTGATTGTAGCTTAATAGCCGGATGTCATCCGGTATTTTATTATACAAGCCCACATCCATTGTATTGCGAGCTGTCAATCTCA